>JACTOM010000094.1:190596-235290 GCA_015832385.1 Elymnias hypermnestra
ACGCCACTATGTCAGTCCGTATACAGGACCAAAGCACAGAGTCTATCCAACTGCAGCGTGGAGTGCGACAGGGAGATGTTATCTCCCCGAAGCTCTTTACTGCGGCGTTGGAGGACCTGTTTAAGCTTATGGAGTGGAACGGACTGGGCATCAACATCAACGGCGAGTACATCACTCATCTACGGTTTGCCGACGACGTGGTCATTATGGCAGAGACTCTGGAAGATCTCAATGCAATGCTCGATGACCTCAGCAGAGCTTCTCGACAGGTGGGCCTAAAAATGAACATGGATAAGACGAAAGTTATGTCCAATATCCATGTTCCGCTCCACCCAGTCATCGTTGAGAACTCTACACTCGAAATTGTTGACGAGTATACATACCTGGGACACATAGTCCAGCTAGGTAGGTCCAATTTCGAGAAAGAGGTCAACCGCCGAATCCAACTCGGTTGGGCAGCGTTCGGGAAGTTCCGGAAGACTTTTTCGTCCAATATCCCTCAGTGCCTGAAGACCAAAGTCTTCGAACAGTGCGTGTTGCCAGTGATGACCTACGGTTCTGAGACGTGGTCGCTGACTATGGGCCTCATGCGGAAGCTCAGAGTCACTCAGCGTGCGATGGAGAGGGCTATGCTCGGAGTTTCTCTACGCGATCAAATCAGAAATGAGGAGATCCGTAGCAGAACCAAAGTCACCGACATAGCTCTACGAATCGCGAACCTGAAGTGGCAATGGGCGGGGCACATAGTCCGACGAACCGATGGACGTTGGGGTCGGAAAGTGCTGGAATGGCGACCCCGCACTGGACGACGCAGTGTAGGAAGACCCCCCACAAGGTGGACCGACGATATAAGGAGGATCGCCGATAGCCGCTGGAGCCAGGCGGCACAAGATCGGGTCTTGTGGGCATCATTTCGTGAGACCTATGTCCAGCAGTGGACGTCCATCGGTTGAAGCGACGACGACGACGACGACGACGAGGGAGGGAAAAAGAAAGATATTTTAGGAATTTAATTGTCATTAAAATATTTAAAATTTCGAAGATTAATAGAAATTTCAAATAACGAATTGTAATAAAAAGTGCTTCGTGTTTTTTGTCAATAAATTAAAAAAAATTACCTCTATGCCCCTAAAGAAGATTCACTTCAATGATTATACGTTGTAAAAATCTTATAAAATAATGACATTTTGTGGTGCCATAGCAATTTGTATATAAGTTTTTAACATAACAAATATAGACTATTCTGGATACTGATGTGTCCTTAACGGAAATTTGGGATGTTGTGATTACTCATTGAAAGCACCCTCTTTTATTCTCCTAAAACAATAAATAAAAATTTTAACAAAAATAGAACCGCCTTTAAAACAAATTCTTGCAAATATATGATTATGCTCTAAAAAGTAAAAAACAATTGTGTATTCTTTTTTAGAGTTCTTCGTATCCTTATATTCGGATTCGGTGTCAGCCAAGGTAGGTATCCCGCAGGTCTACTTGGCAGCTCCGGTTCCTCTCACACCTATAGCTGTATATGTAGTTACAACCTATAGCTATATATGTAGGTACCTTGGCTGACACCCGATATCAAATTTAACTAAGACAATCACTTGACCATACCGAAGTTACGGTAGGTGACTTAAATATCCGGAGATCTTATATAAGATTCTGCCGAGTATCGTTAATTTGCTCCTAAGAATTGAAGAGTTCCGTTGCTTTGTCATGGATGCCATGATCAAAACCTAAGCAAATTATCATCAAACAACTCTTGAAGTATATCCTTTTCAATAAAAAAGAATCATCGAAATCGGTAGGAGTGATCTTGAGTTATTCGTCCATTTGCAATAATTGCTTAATGCAAATTTATTTAATTTAAAAATTACAGACGAATTGATAACCTCAATCAATGAAAAAATAATGCGGGAGAAAAGAAATACTTAAGTATTAAGGAAATTGATACTTCGTATCGAGGATTAATTTCAAGTTATTACCGCGTTTATTACGGTGGAACACATCACGTGGAAAAACTGTTTGTGACAGATAAAAGCACTGTAGTCGAAATTATATATCCAATCACAGAATGCTTGTGTCTGTGTCCACAATTTTTTTACTTCTTAGCCCTAACTGTAACTTAATATTTCGAAATTGAACTGTAACTTAATATTTCGAAATTGAAAACGAAAAGTTTTTCGTACTTATTGCAAATTACATAAATCAAATCAAATCAAAAATTATCGAAGTCTTTTAAATACAGTCCTATTGTCATCTTGCTACTCTTATAATAACGGATAACAACAAAGGACGACTTGAAATGTTCCTGGATGCCATATTATGAGAAGAACCCACAAGAAACTCAGGTATCTTTTGAAGTTATACTTCTTTAGGCGCGTTAGGGAAAATGATGAAGGTAAATTTTTACGATGCGCGCGCACACCGTCACGAAAAATCAACACCCTGAAATTAGCTATAATCGACATTTTAGTGTTTTTTTAAATATTTTATAAATAATAACTTAATTATTTTATTATATTGGTTGTAAGATACATTGTGACATTGAAAATATTATCGTGACAATCTGATCAAAAATCTAACTTTCAGACTCAACTATAGAAAACAAATTATAAACTATTTATATCCAATGAAAGTTAGTTTACGTTTATTATTTTCGAATCTTTGGTCTTTGCCTTGCATTAAGTGAACGAATGATATTTGATTTGACAAGCAACAAAAACTACGGCGTGGATTGGTGGTTAAAATATCGTCTATTTCAATAAGACATTAAATAATCGAGCTAAGAGTAGTGCTATTCAATGGTAATGACTGATAATTTAAAAATTTCGAGAGAAAATTTATGCATATCATTGCTTGAAAAGATGTTTGAAAAGATTTTTATCTTGATACTCCAAAGAAGTATAACTTCTAACGCGTTTACATAAGTACACACACACTTTATTGTCATCGTGACATTATAAACTGTAATGATCATGAAATGATTCTAACTAGTTACAATAACATTGTTTTATTTTTGAATAACCCTAAATTACCTATTATAAATAAATAATAATTTTCAAATATTTGCATATATAGTTACTTATTTTGTCCATTTATATTTAGTTGGTCAGTAAAACATCAACTGAAACATAAAATTAGTTATCATTTATTAAATATTAAGGCACACTTGCTGCAAGTGTAACATCGTACAATTACGTTAATTTACGTTTCAAAAATTCTGTAATAACCCTCTAGAATAAAGTATTTTTAATATGATTTAGACTAGTTCATAACTTTTGAAATTACCACTATTTTGGAAATTGTTATACTTACTTTGTAAGTTAACAACTTTGTTAAACACAATCGTCAATAAATTAACTGAATGATACTTTACCGGAGTTACATATTAAAGAGTTTCTCCGTCTGAAACGTTTCCTTCATCGCGAAGTAACTCGCACATACTAAACAAGTTCATTTATCACATCTTCCATTCGTAAAGGGAAGTAGCATTCACAAAACTCATACAATAGACAAGGGAACTCGAATAGAACTTGCTTCCAAGTTATGATATAATTATCCAAACAAATAAATAAGACTATAAACTGTCTATATATAAAAACATTAAATTGTTTCTACCTATGTCTGTTTTATCTACAATACAATCAATGTGCGCCCAAACCAAATTCATTTACTCACTCATTAAGATATATATATAAGTGTTTAACTTGAAATTTAGGCATGTGATTCCTTTCGCAACGAATACGGTCATTATGTACACATTTTCCCAAATTCCCACTGTTTCGAGAACGACTATTTGACGACCTTGTGGTGCTGCCATACTGCTATTAAAAATGTTTATAAGCATTAGTAAATATTTTCTAACAAATATTTGATCACAATGTTAAAAACATGTTTTCATGTTAAGTAATGTTAGTAAACATTTCTAATGAAATTGTTATGAAACTGCGAGCCGATGTCATGTTTTCAAGTGTTATAAATGTTTGTAAACATTTCTAGTAGTGTAGAAGCACTCATGCGGAAGCTCAGAGTCACTCAGTGTGCGATGGAGAGGAGTCTGCTCGGAGTTTCTCTACGTGATCGAATCAGAATTGAAGAGATCCGTAGTAGAACCAAAGCCACCGACATAGTCCTACAAATCGCGAACCTGAAGCGGCAATGGGCGGGGCACATAGTCCGAAGGACCGATGTATATTGGGGGCCGAAGGTTCTGGAGTGGCGACCCCGCAATGGACGGTGCAGTGTAGGCAAGCCCCCCACAAGGTGGACTGATGACATAAAGAGGATCGTCGGTAGCCGGTGGAACTAGGCGGCATAAGATCGGGCCTTGTGGAAGTCATTACGTGAGACCTATGTCCAGCAGTTGACGACCCTCGGTTGAAACTACGACGACAACGATGACGGCGAGAAGCACTCAAAACATCTAACCATTTGTAACATTTTGTTTGTAAACATTTTAAAACAGCAGTGTCACAGCACCGTTACTGTCAATTATGTTGCGAAACATCACTTAGGAAAAAAACAGGTTCGATTCCCGTTAAGGCAAATTTAGGAAATACGAAGCTGTATTGAAAATAATAAGGTTGCCATGTTACCATCAGTTGAACCCCCTAGTGCCGCATTGATGGATAAAGAGGGTTCGGCTGGGTTTTGCGCGGACTTCATGCTCGCCGAGTGCCACCCTCCTAACCCATGGTGCATGTTGCCATCAAAATTAAAGTCAAAATTTTTATAATTCAAGTAGGCTCAAAAACCACTTTTGAATCATCTGTAAGTTGGTAATAAATCTACCACCGGTCCGGAAAGTTCATTCCGCTGAGAAGAAACCGGCAAGAAATTCAACGGTTACTTCTTTAAAAATAGTTTTTGTATGTGACAATGTGCAACTGGATCTTAGACTATATCTAGGCGTGATCAAAGTCAAGCGCTAATATGCCAGCAATAACAAATTATTTGAAATTAATTTTGTTACTTCTTGGAGAAGACATTATTGCGGGGAATTATATAAACATTTCGTATTACACTCTTTGTTATTTAAAACCTCCGAAACGACTTGACCGGTTCTTATGTTATTTTTCGTGTATATTTGATCAAACTGAGAGAAATCGTAATGTCTTTTTAATTCTCTCTAGTCTAGGATTAGATCCTACACATACGTATATTCTTATACTTTTATAGTTTAGAATCGCAAATAAACTTTAATATTTAATACTTTAGATACAGTGCTAAAACTTTACAGGTGAAGCATAATAAATCTATATAAAAATCCAGTTGGTTGGATTTACGAAATGACTTAGATCCAATTTTCTCCTTGCTGAACCACATTTACGTTTTTGTCAGCGTATAAAAGTAATTTTATATCTTATAAAGTCGCCAAGTCATGCAAAATAAATTAAAACTAAAGTGAGGTTTAAGTAATCCGTCTTATAAAACTGACATCCTAAAAGCATTATGCTATAATGCCTCTTTCTACCAAATACCGTAGTGTATCGTACATTAACATTTATTTATCAAGTTTGTATATGTATTTTTGTGTATGTATTATTTTTTGTTCTATTTTGATAAAATATTAAATTATAATTGCGTATAAATCATTGCCCATAATGTTTAGTGGGTAAAGTTATATTAATAAATTAAAAATGCGGGCGTACAAAGTACAGATGTCAGAAGTGAAACTTCTTTGGCAAACTAATTTTTAATTCTTGTTTATATTTATACAAATCTAAAACTTCACATTTCTGAGACTTTGAGCGAGGAAAAAGGAAGATATGTTAGGAATTTAATGAATTTAATTGTCGTTAAAATATTTATGGTGTCGAAAATTAATAAAAATAATTTATTGAAATGCCACGCCAATATTAGTAATAATTCAATAAATTTCGGTTTCGAATTTAAAATTTCGAAAAGAGAATTTCTGAAATATATAATTTTATATAAAATTTTTCAATGACGAGTAGCAAATTAAAACGCCTCGTTTTATTTGTAAATGTTAAAACTACCATACCATCAAATGCATTAGCATAAAAAACGCTGCACATCTTCGTGGCGCTAATCACGCTTTTCATCCGTAAAAATTTTACCCTTATGCCCCTAAAGAAGTTTTTAATAATGAGGATAAAAATTAATATACTAGTGATACGTTAGTTATCAGCGTTACAAAATCAAATTTATTTCACTTTCTCATACAGATGGCTCTAATATAACATGAGCCACTGGCTCCTGAACTTGATTTAACTATGTTTCAGTAAACAATTTTCAATATCATACAATACTCACAAATTGAACAGCGAGCCTAAAAACGATTACTTTCTTTTACAAATAATAAACTCAATTTACATCTTTATTAGGCCATATTAACACTTGATGAAGGTGATGAAACAGAGGCTATAACGTGTTTGTATGGGAGACTATTTATTCCTCAAGATAGGTAAATAAAAATTTACTATATCCATTTATTTTGTATAAAATATTCATCTTTCTAATAAAATAGGAAAGGTTCCATTAAGTTTTCAAATACTGTCACATCGTAAGCAATTTATACAAATTTGTACGTAGAGAGAATGAATGAAAGGAGACTGACAAAAAGGATTTATGAGTCAAGAGTGTGTGTGGAAAAGTTGGAATGGGAAAACCAAAACGAACGTACCTGGACCAAATCCAGGACATTTTAAATAAGGGCCAGGTCTGAGTACCGTAAACCGACGAACTTGTATGAAAGGTTTAATGAGAATGAAAGAAACGAAGGAGATATGCAAGGATCGTGGCAAGTGGAAGGACGTGGTCTCTGCCTACCTCTATGAGAATGAGAATCTATCCTATGGCTGGGTACAGGCCTTCTCTCTTATAAAACTGCAGTAAAGAAAGTTTTTAATACATAAATCTACTAACACATATCTCAGAATTGTTTCCTGTCACCCAAAAGCACAATAATTTTAAACAAAAATGAGGCACATTAGTTTTATTTACATTGACAACTTAATGGTGCTTGTCCATGATTAGAACTCTTATCTCTTAACAGGAATTTACATGTCTATCGATTGGGTTATCAAATTCAGAAAAAAAAACTTTCATTACTTTATGTTCGTAGTTATATTAATAAGCACCTCAGAGAGATTACTACCAATTCTACACAGAGGAAGCCACAGGCTCTAGTACTAGACTAACATTAGTAAAGATTAATAATGTCGGAATTGTTCTTACAGAGTACCAACACCTCGTGGTTCAGTCTCCAGTACAAGCAGTACAAGTGCCGGATCAAGATTGGCTCGTTTACTTACGCAAGGTGTACGTGGAACACCTGAAGAAAAAAATGGTGCTGATACTCCGAGACGACTGAGTTGGGAACGGTAAATCTAAAATATAAATATTTAATGTTATTCTCTCTCTCTTAAAATGCCGAGCCCGTATAGTGTTTATGTTGTTTAAGCTTCAAAAGTAAGTAAGCAGCAGGGTATTAATGTCCCACTGCTGGGCTGCACACTCATAAGAGAGAGAGGTGTATATAGCTTAGACCTACCACGCAGCTCTAAGACGGGTTGTTACACGTACCTTCAAATCAAATCAAAATATCTTTATTCAAGTAGGCATATTACAGCACTTTTGAATCGTCAAATATTTTTTTTTCTATTTTTTCCACACTCTAAGTCTAATATACGTCTGATGATGATACTCCAGAACGACTTAAAATCTAAAGTTACGAGGGTTCCTTCGCGCCCCGATCCGAGAAGAACCCACAACGAACTCAGTCGGGTATTTTTTTTACCATCATCATTACAATAACATATTAGTTTACTATATTTTAATTAAAATTAGAGCAATTCGTTCACTCCCAGGCGTTTCTATCGTCTAGGTAATCTTGCAACTTATAATACGATTTTTCTATCAACTTTCTTTTAACAAAGACTTTGAATTTATTAATTGACATCTTTAGAACGTCTTGTGGGAGTTTATTATAGAAACGTATACAGTTACCCTTAAATGAGTTGTTAATCTTATGCAGCCTACTAGAATTTATAACAAGTTTGTTTTGGTTTCGTAAGTTATATGATGTACATTCACTCTTTTTATTAAAAGAGTCAATGTTTTTATGTACGTACAACAAGTTTTCTAATATATATACGCAGTGAACTGTCATTATGTTAACTGCCTTGAATTTGTTTCTTAGCGACTCTCTTGGACCCATATTGTAAATCGCACGAACGGCCCTTTTCTGCAGCACAAATATTGCATCTATATCAGCAGCATTACCCCAAAGTAGAATACCGTATGACATAATGCTGTGAAAATAGCTGAAATATACCAGTCTGGCAGTATCAACATCTGTCAGACGACGAATTTTTTTAACAGCGTAAGCCGCGGAGCTGAGCCTATTCGATAGACCACTTATATGGGGCCCCCACTGTAATTTATTATCTAATGTTATACCTAAGAAAGCGGTACTATCTACAAGGTCTAGTTCCTCATTATTAAGTTTAACAATGGTTTGCGTTTGTTTCACATTAGGAAGAGTAAACTTTACACATTTTGTTTTCTTTCCGTTGAGCAATAAATTATTAGCTTCAAACCATTGTACCACTTTATTGAGAGAGCTGTTTACGTCGTCATAATTTGTTTGTCGTCTATTAACTTTAAACAATAGCGAAGTATCATCAGCAAACAGAACAATCTCATGATCACCCTTAACAAAGTAAGGAAGGTCATTGATATAAATGAGGAACAGAAATGGTCCTAATATGGAACCCTGTGGGACTCCCATTTTTGTCACTGACCCCGCAGAAAATTATTGGTTAAATAAGAACTCATCAGGTCTAATGCTGTGCCCGCGAGGCCATAGTGTCGCAATTTCCCGAATTGATTTCCCTTAGAATTGATACCGTGATATGCAGGTTTCCTTACGATGTTTCACTTGAACGAGAAGAGAGATGATAAATTTCTCGTACAATAATAAGGTAAATAAGTTTTTTTTTATAGAGAGAAACTTAGTAATGCTGTCGCAGAATATGAACCCGTGATCCTTTGAACAAGAATCTTTTCAGACTGGCTGTTATTAAAATAGTTTGGATCACTTTGCCAGTTTATTTAATTATCTACCCTTTTATTTATATTAATAAATAGAAAAATAGCGTATGCTTAAGACCACACGACAGAAGTGAAAACTTCATTAATAGATTACAAGCCCATGATATCAAAATCAACAGTACCAAATGCATTACTAAAGTCTAGTAACCTTAGCAATGGAGTTGTTTATCGTCCATTCCCCATCGAATATCATCAGTGACCTTGATTAAAGCTGTCGATGTACTATGTTTAGGCCGGAAACCTTACTAGAGTGGATGTAAAAGGTTACTTTTATTGAGGAAGAGGGATAGTTGTTGGTGAACGAGTCTTTCAAGGACTTTAGAAAGGAAGGGTAAAATGAAAATAGGACGAAATTAGGAATGCAGTTTGGTTTCTTAGGAATAGGTGTTATTGAAGCAAATTTCCAAGCTGCTGGAATTTCGCCAAGAGAAATGGATACATTAAGAAAATAAGTAAGGATAGGACAAAGTATATCAAGGATAGGAATTATTATGTTTCTGAGATACAACAAATAAAAATTTATGGGAGGCCACCTTTTTTTACATAATCTTATTAAATATTACGTTATACCTTATAGTCGTACATTATATATGGTAACAAATAAAAATATTACGTTAAAAAGAAAATGATTTACTCGTGTGCTCGCCTTTACTGGTCAGAAATGACGACATAGCGTTCAAAGTTATTTTATGATATATATATATATATATATATATATATATATATATAGTAACAGCATTCTAAGCGTTATTGACGTTGGTTCATTTATCTAGTTAATTTTTTCCATGGGCATGTAGACTAGTTTTCTCATTCGAAATACAATGTTTTTTTTTACTATATTTATAAAGAAATACTGTAAATCACAGTGTATAAAATATAATTATAATTGTGTAAAAGTTATTGGCAACTACTAAATGTCCAATATCCCCTAGGTGGGGCAGGGAGCGTCCACATTAATTTTCCATTGCGAACGATCTTAAGCATCACACTTCACCTCGCTCCACGTCATTCCAATGTTCCCCGCCCCTGCCAGTAAGGGGCTAAGTCTGTCGAAGCCGATTACGCTTCCTTCTACCTTGAGGATTCCATTCCAAAGCTTGGGGATATGATTGAAATCCCGACGTAGCGTATGGCCGACTCATTTCCACTGTCGCCGTTTGATCTGGTGTTCGATCAAAGTCTCATGATATTTCTCTAGCAGATCTTCGTTAGAGATTACTTCGGGCCAGTAGATTATGAGAATGCGACGCAAACACCGGTTGACGCAGACATGGATTTGGCGCGAGATGTTCTTAGTGACCTTCCACGTTATGCACCCATATAGCTACACAGATTTAACATTGGACCCGAAGATTTTAAGTTTAATCTTTCGGGTCAGTTTCCGCGATTGCCACACTGGTCCTAGACGTGCAAAGGTGGCTCGTGCTTTGGCGAAGCGATGTCTTTTTCGTCTCTTATTCTCTCTTCGATGTCTCTTATTGGCAATAATGAATCTAAATATAGCAGTGTCGCGTTGGTTTTAAACGTCTCATATCCTTAGATAACGATATGAATTTTACACTTTAAAAATGTATTAAACAGAGCTTTACAAAATAGCAAAGCAATTCTTACCTCGAGTTACTGTTTCAATAAGCCGTATTTCCATAATGAATTTATTTAACGGATGCTAAAGGAGACATCTTGACACAATAAGGTCGTGGATTATATGGAAAGTATGCCACGCTATTTGTCTCTGTGAAAGAAAAGACATTGCTGAGTATTGATAACAAGAGACTTTACAATTCTCCAATGGAAAGGATCAATAGAAATAAGTCAAATTAATAATCGAATTGGGATTTTGTACATTTATAGTACGTAACGTTAGTTGTTTATACTACGTATGTGTTTATAAAAACTACGATTACATATCAACGAAAATCAATGTTTATTAGGAAAATATCATTAGATACACGAATGTCCTATTTTAATAATTTAAAAAGTGTTTTACAGGTATTGAAACGTTCTTTAATAAAATATTAATAATAGGAGAAAGATTAATACAGAGGACGGAATAATATGGTTTGATTATTGTCGGCACTTTTATTAACTTTAAAAATGTAAAAAAGTAGTTATACTGGTTTAACTACAGTAGCTGGATATATAGTATTGTTGAATTTTTTGTAGATATTAATACCTTCTTTAATATTAAAGAACATTTTTTGTTCTATCATCAATAGTTTCCTCAGCGCTCGCGATGGCTGATTTTTTGTGAACAATGTTTTTCACATATTTGGATTACTTTAATGCATTTTTATTAGGGATCCCTATGTTTTTTTCAAAAAGTTATATAGCCTATAGCTTAGTGAAAATACAGCTTTCTAATGGTGAAAAAATTTTTGAAGTCGGTTCAGTATTTTTTGTGAGAAAACGTTACCAACATCCAGACATACTTACATACAAAAAAACAAATATTTCCTGTTTATAATATTAGTTTAGTTTTTATAGAAACTATGGTGAGGGGTCGAAAGTTTAATTAATTTAAAAAATCGGCGAAAAACTTTTAGCCAATTTGATTATTTACTAAAAATACCTTTTCTTTTAAAGCTATATTAAACTTCGGTTAACCAGTAGCAGTATAATGTAGACAAACTTACTGACCGTAAACTAGTAGTTACAAAACGGCGAATGTTTTTAATTCGGAAGCGTCCAATTTCCATGCCTTGATTGAAAATGCTGTGGCAATCCGACTAAGGTTACATACAGTACATATAAAGTGTATATACAATATTAACAGCTTTATATTACAAAGTAATCTAGTATGTCAATATGTTCTTAAAGCTAAGTAGATTAATAATCGAAGTCGGTTTTAAAACAATGTTTGTTAAATGAAAAATTATTTATTCAAGAATTATTTTGTTGCAATTTTGAATCGTCAAAATATTGTTATAGTTATTAATTTCCTGCTTTTGTGTTAAACGCACATTTAAAAATTAGTTTTATACATAGCATCACGCCTCATTCCCATAGAGATAGGGAGAGACAACGTCCTTCCACTTGTCACGATCCTTGCATATCTCCTTCGCTGCTTTCATTCTCATTAAACCTTTCATACAAGTTCGTCGGTTTAGAGTTTTCTTGACCTGGTAAAAAAGGTAAGTAGCAACCCATTAACATCCCAGTGCTGGGCACAGGCCTCCTCACCCATATGAGAGAGGGGTTTTAGAGCATAGACCCACCACGCTGCTCCACTGCGGATTTGCAGGCATAGTACACAAGTGTACTCTCTATTCCATCACTCTCATAGTCCGACGTGACGGGAATCCGCCACGACCGGAGAGAGATCAGACGCAGGACCAACGGCTTAACGTGCTTTCCGACGTGCACGGGGGTGGATCACACAGCCAAATTTTTCCCAACTTCGGGCAAATATTGAGAAAATCTTAATAGAAAACTCAATATCGATTTCGAATTGGCTCGACTCAGAACTCGAACCCAGGACCTCATGACTGTAGTCGAACATGCTAACCACTAGACCAATGAGGCAGTCCTCTTGACCTGGCCCTCATTTAAAATGTCCTGGATTTGGCCCAGGAACGCTAGCCTTGGTCTTCCTTCCAACTTTCTCCAACATGCCCAAACCAACTAAGCATACCTTTCGAAACTTTAGTCACTACGTCTTCTTTTATACCACAACGTTCTCTTATCACACTTTTTCTTACTTTTTCACGCAGTTTCAATCCACTTATACTTCTCGACCCCCTCATTTATTTTACTTTTATGCTTCTTCTGCCTTTTTTAGTACAATAAGTACTAAATGGTACTAAAATCAGTATATACATGAATTCAATTAAATAGTATTTAAATAAATTAAAATAATTACAACATTTAGCACTTTCAGACACCATCATAATACTCAAATATTTACCATATTCACTGCATTCACTCTCCTTTCAATATCACTTTCACATATTCCTTTAGGTCGGCAACGCATCGGTGGTTCCTTTGGTGCTGCAGGTGTCCATGGGCGGCGGTAATCACTTAACATCAGGTGACCCGCTAGCTCGTTTGCCTGCCAAGGCTATAAAATAAAAAAAATAAAAAAATTCCACCTTTTGTAAATTTAGATGCCAAGTATACAAATTCTTTCACCTCCACTTGTTCCCCATCTATCAAAATATTGCCATTCATCATAGATTCATCTCTTTCAAAAAGCATAACTTTTGTTTTGTTTACATTCACTTTCATTCCTTTATTTTTCAAAGCTTCATTTATAATATTTACCATCTCCTGTAGCTCATTATCAGATGATGCAAGTATTACGTAATCATCAGCGTAGAGTAAAATTAGTCTCGCAGTGTTTAAATAAACTCAGTTATGTTGTAACATAACTAGTTCCCACTTGCAAAGTTAGCTCGCCGTATTTGAGACGCGGCGTGAATGTGTTTCCATTTGCATTTTAATTGAGTTACAACTTCCTCTATTTCGAAAAAGAAAATCCATCTTAAAGGAATATTTATGCAGCTAAATTCTTAAATCCTTTTTATGAAAGACTTATTGTGCTTTCAAAACAAAGTCGTAGTCAGTCCCAGTGCCGTTAGTGCCAAGTTTTGGCTTATTTGATTCTTTCATTAGACTTGAATTACACATATATTCAATTCAGTTTAAAAATTATTTATTCAAGTGGGCTTTGATATCAATTTATTCCCTCTCATGCGCCCGATCTCTCTCCGGTCGTGTCGTATAGCCGCTACATCGGACTATGAAAGTGAAGGAATAGACGGTGCACTTGTATACTGTACCTGCCAACTGTCGAGCAGCATGGTGGGTCTATACATTAATACATTGGAATGATAATGGGCTACTTTACCTTATTCACTCCTACGATCTCACCTGATGGTAAGCGATAATCTAGGAGGAAAGTGCGCTAATCTGGTAAGACGCGATATACCTCAGTTTTGTATCATCTAAGTATTCCTTCAAATTGTAGTACCATCTTTTCAATTAATTTTCTTTTAATAAATGATTTGAATTGTTTAAATGCCATTTCTAAATCTCTATACTAAAATTACAATTATATTGAAAATTTTATCAAATTTATCTTGATTTTACATATTTTAGGTACATTTAAGGTTATGTATAAAACTATGATAAAATAAAATTGCTTGTCAAAAATCGCTCGGTTGCTCCTTATCAAGAAATCACCTAATCAGAAAACCAGCGTTACGTGATTAATCAATATTATCAAAAGAAGATGAATCTGTATTCATATTATAGATAAGCTAAAGTTATAAAAAGTATTTTTGAAGCGAAATTTCATTAGGGACGGTAGAAAAAAATTTATGTTACGCGTAACGAGAGGTACGTATGTATAAGTATGTACGAATATTGTTCGCATCGAATTGAATGGAATTATATTCGATTATATACAATCGTCGTCGTCGCTTCAACAGATGGACGTCCACAGCTGGACATAGGTCTTACGTAATAACGTCCACAAGGCCCGATCTTGCGCCGCCTGGCTCCAGCGGCTATCGGCAACCCTCTTTATATCATCCGTCCACCTTGTGGGGGGTCTGCCTACACTGCGCCGTCCGGTGCAGGGGCGCCACTCCAGAACCTTCGGCTCCCAACGTCCATCGGTCCTTCGGACTATGTGCCCCACCCATTGCCACTTCAGGTTTGCGATTCGTAGGACTATGTCGGTGACTCTGGTTCTACTACGGATCTCTTCATTTCTGATTCGATCACGTAGAGAAACTCCGAGCACTCCCCATCGCACGCTGAGTGACTCTGAGCTTGAGGCCCATAGTCAGCCACCACGTCTCAGATCATGTCAGATCATATACAATATTCGATGCGAAATTCGAAAAATTTGAGTAATTCGAACATTTACGAATAATTCGCGAATTAACGAAATATCTCTAGATTTTCAATTTTTTCTACTTAAATAATTTAGTTATCGTGTATCGAATACAATTGCTCGTATTCAATATATGTTCATTTCGGTCGGTACCGTAAAATAATGAGATGATAATATTGGCAATAAATTCCGAAAAAATTTTCACCAAAAAGTAAAAGATTATTTTTAAACAAAAAATTGTAGCAAATATTCAATTGTTGTATTTTTTAGAATACTGTATTTGTTACGATATAAGTTCTGTTATTTAATTCTCTTTTAAATGAAAAAAAAACCTGTAATAATTGTTCTATTTGTAACTATTTCATGATTTGAATAGGATTGTTAATTTTATATTTGAATATTGAATATAATATTTCGGGGTGAATTAAAAATATTCGAAGATTCACTAATAATTACTACTCAATTCGGTTTATTTGAAATTCGATTGAAATTCAATTAACTCGAATATTAGCATTCGATGTGGAGCGAATAATTCGTAAGTTGGAATTATTCGTCCACCCCAATTTATTTTTAACAACTGAATGGTGTGATATTCACGCTGGAAACATCATTAATACATATTTTTTTGAAAATTTCCAAGACAATGACACGATTCGAAATTTTCTTTGCCTTTTGGCCAGCCTGATCTCCAGCTTTAACAGCATCAGACTTTTTCTAATGGGGTTTCTTGAAATCGAAAATTTATGTGAGTAAGCCTCGAGCTGCCTCATTGGTCTAGTGGTTAGCATGTTCAACTACAAACATGAGGTCCTGGGCTTAAGTCCCGCGTCGGGCCAATTCAGAAATCAATATTGAGTTTTCTATTAAGATTTTCTCAATATTTGCCCGAAGTTGGGAAGATGGTGGTGTGCACTACCCCTGTGCCTCGGAGAGCTCGTTAAGCCGTCGGTCCTGCGCCTGATTTCTCTCCGGACGTGTCGGATTCCCGTCACATCGGATTATGAGAGTGAACGAATAGAGAGTGCACTTGTTTACTATGCTTGCCAATCCGCAGTAGAGCAGCGTAGTCTATGCTCTAAAAATCCTCTCTCTCCTATGAGTAAGGACGCCTGTGCCCAGCAGTGGGACGTTTTTGGGCTGCTACTACTAAGCCTCAAACGATTCAACTCATTATTCGTCACGAAATTGAAGAAATTCAACCTGAGATGTTGAAGGATGTCATGAAAAATGACTTAAAGAGAGCTGAAAGTTGCATAGCGAATCGCGATGACCATTTAGCTGATATAATTTTGCAATCATAACGGCAAAAAATTTAAAGAAGTCACATTCTGTACACATATTGTCAACAGTTAGATACACTAATAGACTTACTGTACTTGCACTTCCTATTATTTATACCAAAACAAGTTGAAGATGTATGTATTGATTTGTTGTCAGCTTAACACTTGTTAAATATAATATTATATTACAATATATAAACTAAACTTGTGGTAAACATCTTATGCTCGCTCTTAAATTACAGTTTAGAACAAAGTTTGCTTTGGCCCTCAAAGTATTATATCAAAGGACCTCTCAACGTTGGAGAAGCATCTAAATTTTATCTTAAATGTGAATATCTTTCACTCAATTAGCTTACAGTAGTGGATCTAGTAAATAAGATTTAGACGATGTTTGCTGTGAGTACATTTTTCATCATTCTTACAAGAACTGGATTTTAATACCTTAGAGACCTTCAATATATAATATATGCCTATGTGTTTGTGTGTGTATAAATGCATTAGAGCCTCGCCTCGGAATTGCACAGGTATATATACCTATAGGAGCATAACATACCTCCATGGTTTACCTTTTGTGAGATCGGAACTATGCAACGGTATAAGACACTATACAGAAGTCAAATTAGATCGAATATAAGACATTTATTGCGAATAGACTGATTTACACAGTTCTTGTATCAAGAATTCCTATTTTAGTTGCAGTATTCTTATAATATCTATATAAGAAACCATATTAAAAGGACAACAAGAGGAAGAAATGTTAACAGACATTTAAACCTAATCCAGATATTCCATGCACTAAGCTGATGCGATCCGACGACAGACAACGTGCGAAACCGGGGCAGGTGGCTAGTATACACAAACAGCTAGAAAACTTACACATTTTCTCAAGTGTTGACCTAAATTTCTTAAAAGTCTAACGTGTATGAGACAGTGGCTTAAAATACGAGTCAAAATGCTGTAACTGTGCGAAAGGAACTGCAATAAGTCCGTTGACATTTTGCAAATAATTTCCGGGACTTTATATAAAAATACCAAATAATCACCACCAGAGAAAACTAAGAACACTAACAAAATACTTTATCTAAAACGGTTCAGCCGTTTAGGAAAAGTATAGTCACCTGCACTCATATATAATTAGATATATGCAAGCTGCGACTTCGTCTGCGTGGAATGATTTTTGGGTAGCATTTTCATTGTTTTAGCAATAAGAAACATACGTATATCACCCCCGCAACCCCTCTTCCGGGCGGAATTTCGTAAAATCCTTTCTACACCTTATGGTTCCATAGATATTATGATGAGTTTCAATAGACACCTGGATATCTCTTATATATATATACAGATGAGAGCCATAATGGCGTCATTGATTAGCATGTTCGACTACAATATCCTGGGTTCGAGTCGCAGGTCGGGCCAATGAAATAATCGATATTGAGTTTTCTATTATGATTTTCTCAATATTTGCCTGAAGCTGGGAACTTGGCGGTGTGCTCCACCTTGCACCTCGGAGAACGCGTTAAGCCATCGGTCCTGCGCCTGATATCTCTCCGGTCGTGTCGGATTCCTGTCACATCGGGCTATGAGAGTGAAGAAATAGAGAGTGCACTTGTGTACTATGCTTGGCATTCCGCAGTGGAGGGTGTGGTGAGTCTCTATTCTAAAAACCCTCTCTCCTATGAGTGAGAAGGTCTGCAGTGTGACGTTAATGGGCTGCTACTTAACATAATAGCGTAATGGGGAGAGAGAGTTAGATTCTCGTTTAGAGGAATCCTGGACAGGTACCGTCGAGTTTATCTTTATAAAAATGAAACTTACGTGCTTGATTGTTTTTTCCAATCCATCATTCCGCTTTTCGGTGAATAAAAACAAAGTAAGGAAACCCCGGGAGTCATTCTGGCGATTGTATGGCCTGCAAGCCCGCAATGAAGCATCTTCTGTTACACGAGTGGTATTACCCAGCCGTGGAAAGTTACTTACTTTATATGTATATACATATATAAAAGGCATAGGAAAAAGGAGAGACAAGATTTTATGATTGAATAAATTTTTCAACTATTACTTCACTCTCTCTCTATATCTTCTACATTTTTGAAATAGTTAATAATTGTTCTTTTATCCCATCATGTCCAATTTTTTATTTGGAGTGGAAAGCATTTGAGGTTAATACAATTTTCGCAAATATAGTATTGTCAGGACACGTAAAAGTTATTATGTATTCCCAAGATTAGATAGAAATTGACATAATTTTTTCTGTTTTATTGTTTTAAATCAATTTGTTAAAGAAGTTCTTTCATTAAATGTTTTTAAAATAACTATTAGTATAATAGAAATTATGTCAGATACCTAAATCAATTAATGGATAAATCACTTCATCGCAATTCTCCTCTGTGTTTATAGATAAATATTTGATATCCTTCCAAGTTTGTTTCATTAACTAAGTGAGCAGATGGTCTACTCTCGAGAAGGTCTATACGTCTGAAGAGCCTTCTTGAGGTATATTGTTTTTGGAACCTTTTCCCCTTTGAGATAGTAGCCTTAGCCCTTTTAGACACACTTAGAAAACACTTGTTGGATTGTAACAGATGTCAATTAACAATATTTGTGTATAAATCAATGCCTAAGGTGTAATTCGTTGTTAGTAACCATCATTCAAAAGGAGTCTCCATAATATAAAATCAATCAAAGCTTGATTATTATAAATTGTTAAAAATAAATACAAAAATTTAAAATCCTAAACTTTCTTCCATAATATTAGAGAAGAGTTTTATTTGTATTACTTTATTGTCTCAGTACTTCCCTATACATATTGTGTTCTTCAGATTGAGATTCTTAAAACCTTTTGAATAGAATATCCGATTTTAATAACTTAAAAAGTATTCTTCTAGTATTGAAACGGTCTTTAAAAAAGTCAATTAGGTAAGGATTAATACAAACGTATGAATAATATGGTTTGATAATTGTCGGCATTTCTATTAACTTTTAAAATGCAAAAAAGTAGTTCTAGTGGCTTAACTACATTAGTTGAGCATTTTTATCGCGGACTTTTTTGTAGATTTTAATACGTTCTATGATATTGTAGAACAATTTTTTGTTCTATCTTCAATAGTTTCCCCAGCGCGCGCGATGACAAATTTTTTGTGACCAATTTTTCACACCTTGGGTTACATTAATGCATTTTTATTACGGATCCCTATTCTTTTGGGTAAATAATATAAGACTTTGTCGCTCAGTAAAAATGCAGCTTTCTAACGGTGTAAAAATTTTTGAAATTGGTACAGAAGTTTTTATGTGAAAACGTAACAAACATACAAAAACATACAAAAATTCTAATATTAGTGTAGATATATATACTATGCATTTTTGTTATTGCACAAGCCAGTTCCGAGTATCACTATGCAAATTAAACATGAAAATAAGTGCAAATAAAGTATAGCTAGAAGTTAAATAGAAATATCTTTAAGCTACTAAGTCATTGTGAATACTAATTTTTACACATCAATTGAATGGCTCCAAAATCAAGACAGTCAGACAATGTTTTCAGTATTTTATTTACAATAATATAAATAGCAGCCCATTAAAGTCCCACTGCTGGCCACAGGCCTCCTCACTCATATGATAGAGGGTTATTAGAGCATACACCCACCATGCTGCTCCACTGCGAGTTGGCAGGCATATTGCACAAGTGCACTCTCTATTCCTTCACTCTCATTGTCCGATGTAACAGGAATCCGACGCCATAAACCGACCAATGCCTTAAGTTGCTCTTCGCACGCCCCCGACTTCTCAATTTCAGGCAAATATTGAAAAACCCTAAATTGAAAACTCAAACTCCATTTTTGAATTGGCCCGACCCTTGGTCGAACCCAGGATATCATGTGTGTGGCCGAACATGCTAAACACTAAACCAATGAAGCAATTATATACAATACATAGTTTAAAAATTTTAGCTATACAATGTATTTTTCTTTGTATTTCAATTTATTTCATTCGCAATTTCAAGTACTTTCATGATCAAATTTTAAAAACTGAATTCCGACAATTTACTTCTTTTCAATGGGCAATTAGAAATGGTACAAAAATATGACGAACTCTACTTGATTTGGTAGCTGAGATTCCTGGATTCGATTCCCAATTGATGGACTGATTTCTATCATAGTTAGTTTTTACCTATATACCGCAGAGTATAGAAAAGAGAGTAAATAAATGTTTATTCAAATTGTACAGCAGAATACATGTAAGCGAAAATAACAATTATAATAGAATTTGAAAAGGAGTTTAGCTCAGCTGTGTGCTGTGCGTTCTTATACGAGTATGCTAGCAAAGAAAGCACAGAGCTGATTTTCAGCTAAATCCTGGTGAGGCCACGGACATTTACAGTATTACAACTAAAAGGAAAACTTAATATACATAAAGACTTACAGATTAGCGCAAAGGCTATTATGAGTAAAAAAGATTAACAGTTCATAAAGCTACCTAAGTTAAAAATAAAACTAAATACAATAATTATACTTAATAAAATACACTTTACATATAGCTTATTTACGATTCCTTATAACGATTTGCCTTACCATCTTAAACTGTATCATCAGTTACCATCAGATTATAGGCATTAAACGGTCATGGGAAAATAAATGAAAGTCAATAAGAAATCGTTATAAGTGATCCATATAAAGGCGATATTACTTTTTCGAATACCCATGGGAAATCATTTCTGTAAACGAAATGCTATGGAATTTTGAATTGTAATAAAATATGGCGTCGCCATATATTTAACCAGACCATATTATGATTTTCTTTTAAATTATAAATATACAAGCTGAACCCGCGACTTCGTCTGCGTTGGATGTTTTTTTTTTTCATTGATTTGAATGGGTAGCATTTTCATTAATTTACACAATTTGCTTTACCAATTAAAACATACGTATAAAAACGTCCATGAGATATTTGCTGCGTACGGCAAAGAGTTAAGTAGTCCTTTTTCAAGCTCTAGATTATCGCTATACCAAATTTCAATCAAGTCCGTAAAACCCGTTCTTAGATAACCTCTACTTGGCAAAAGGAATATTCCTACCAAATTTCGAGTCTCTACACCTTATGGTTCCAGAGATATCGTGATAAGTCAATACCTGGATATCTCTTTTTTATAAATACAGATAGATAGAAATGCTTTATTGCACCTAAAATTAACGATACAGAAACTGATGCTAAAATTTACAAAATCAAGCAATCTCTGCCCTTGTCGAAATTATAACTAGCAATGAAATATAAGGGAAGTGCATAAATAAAATAAACTATAATAAAATATTATACAACTATAATACATATATATCGTCGTGGTCGCTTCAACTGATGGACGTCCACAGCTAGACATAGGTTTCACGTAATGACGTCCACAAGGCCAGATCTTGCGCCGCCTGGCTCCAGCGGCTACCGGCGACCCTTTTTGTATCATCGGTCCACCTTGTGGGGATCTGCCTACACTGCGGCGTCCGGTGCGTGGTCACCACTCCAGCATCTTCGGCCCCCAACGTCCACGGATCTCTGCGGATCTCTTCATTTCTGATTCGATCACGTAGAGAAACTCCGAGCATAGCCTTCTCCATCGCACGCTAAATGACTCTGAGCTTCCGCATGAGGCACATAGTCAGCGACCACGTCTCAGAACCGTAGGTCATCACTGGCAACACGCACTGTTCGAAGACTTTGGTCTTCAGGCACCACAAGATGGACCGACGATATAAAGAGGGTCGCCGGTAGCCGCTGGAGTCAGGCGGCGCAAGATCGGGCCTTGTGGACGTCATTACGTGAGACCTATGTCCAGCAGTGGACGTCCATCGGTTGAAGCGACGACGACGATATATACGTAACATAGGTATAATTGTTGTGTAATATTTTATTATAGTTCACGGGTGACGGCCCGCCGGTGCGGTCGACTTTTGAAGCTATCGCCTTACTAGCTATTATTGTTAATGGGTTTGTGTAAATTGGTATCGGAAACATTAAGTGATTGAACATTATAATCAGAGTTAATTAATAAAGTATTTGATTGCACCAACATTACCCACAAACGCCCACAGTATGGAAATTATGGATGTTATTAATGACGATGTCAGCGGAGAACCCTACACCCCTATGCTTCTTTGCTTCCTTCTCTCTTATTCTCCGACATTTATATATAACTATAATTTCTCAAAAGACATATACCCCGTGTGAAGACTTGTTTGTGAAAATGTTTATATGAACAAGACAGTGGCAAACAATTCACTAAGGTGTATTTGTAAGGAGGTTGCGGTGCTTTCAACTGTTTATTATTCAATTTGCTAATTCGTTTCACGGATTCGACTCACTGAGCCATGCGACAGCTTGCGTGAAATAGACTTACGCCCAGACACCATGAATTATCACTAAAATTATTATTGTATGGAATAATCTACGGTTGTAGCTGCCGGTTTATTCACTTCGATTAAAAACTGTGTGTTATGCTTACATATTAACGTAAATTATTGCACCGAACGATAATATGTCTCAGGTCCCAGATAGTAGACATTACCTGTTCATACTTTTCTAACTATTTATTTTATTTCTACTATTTTATATATATTTATACTACGTTAATTATCTTCTAAATACTATAATTGTCTTAGCCAAGTATAGACACACATAAACACAAACGCACAGCACACACATACACACACACACACACACACACACACACCCTCATACGTACACGTTTTAGTAATACATTTAACATAATTTAAATTATTTTTGTTTTAATTTTATGATTTTATCTTAACATGACGATAATTTTATGATGATGTATTAATAGGATATGTATTTTTGGGACGAATAAAGATTATTATTATTACCTTTAAATATTGATATTCCTCTGGAGTAATATTTATATATTTATTTAAAATATCCTAAGATCCTTAAAATATCCACCAGTGTAAGGCACCAATCATTGTTTTTGGAAACTATGCCAAAAATACATTCATTTATCGAGCATGTCCATTTACAATGGAAATTGTAATTATGTTGATATTATGCACAATAAAATGGATTTATTTAGGGATCATCCATATAACACACTTATGGATTTATATCTGAAATGAATAAATTATTATTATTATTATTCCACTTTTACACTCACGCCCGTTGACCAAAGAATATATATATTTATTATTATATATAATTTAATTTATAATAATTACTTATATACAAAAATATGAAATAATACATATACCTACATAAATAATTATAACGGGCGGAGGATACACCCCGGCAGGGAGACCAAACGGCCGGAGGTCAGGGCTACAGGCTGAGAAACCGCCGGACTATCCTAGCCGAGTCCAGCAACACCGCCTTTTGCATCCTTGCTGCTATTTTCGGTAGCGTCAAAGATCTTAGAGCCCTGGATATACCGAGCTTGATCTGCAAGGTTCTGTTCCGTAACAGTTAGATTCGGCTCTAGCAGCAAGAACTCGTGGTACATTGCTGTCCGGTAGCCAGTCCGTCCGGTTTCCCCCCCTGTAGCTCTGAAGTACGAGCGCATGACATTTTCGTTCATCTGGAATGTCCATCGCATGCGGCGTACGCCACCAGTGGCGGACTCCGGAATTTGGGTCCTTGCGGCCCCAGCCGAAGCCAAGCCCTCTGGTGGGGATGATGGATTTATCGGCCGGCAAGATGGTTGTGCCGACCGACGGGTGCTGCTCTATGAGCTGGCGGCTCGCATGCTGCCACGTCCAGCGCCAGCTCCAGACGTGCCCTGGCGTCCCCAGGCAGTGGCCCTATGCGTTTATTTTTCTTTGGCAAATCCATCATCTTTTTTTAATTAAGCATGTAATTTACTCACCCAGGGGCCGCTTATCTTCCTTGGGCGGGCTCCATTGGTGGTGTGCTGCATAGTTTCCCTTAGTCGGCTTTTACGACACCCACGGGATGAGAGGGGGTGGTCCTATTCTACTCTGCCGGGATCACACGGCTTTTATTATTATTATTATACCACTTTTACACTCACGCCCGTTGACTAAATAATATATATATTTATTATTATTATTATGTCAATGTTTAGTATATAATTATTTTGTTCTTTTTTTGTGTTAAATTTTTTTCTCTATTCTTTTATATACATTTTATTTTACGAAATTCCACCCGCAAGGGTGTTTGCGGGGGTGTTAACTATTGACTCATCACGATATCTCTTGAAGCAAAGGGCGTAGAGACTTGAAATTTGGTAAAAATATTCCTTTTGCCGATAGACGTCAGCTAAGAACGGATTTTGCGAAATTCCACCCGCAAGGGGTTTTGCGGGGGTGTTTTACGTATGATTATATATTTGTAAAACAATTTACCTAAATTAAACATAAAATGCTACCCAAAAAACACTCCACGCAGTCGCGGATTCAGCTAGTTTTATATAAGCATTTGGTCAAGAGACCCCTTCTACAGGCCAGGCTAGGCACAGGCCTCCTCGCTGCTCCACTGCGGATTATCAGGCATAGTACCCAAGTGCACTCTCTACTCCTTCACTCTCATAGTCCAATGTGACGGGAATCCGACACGACCGGAGAGACATCAGGCGCAGGACCGACGGCTTAACGTGCTTTCCGAGGCACGGGGGTGGATCCCACCGCCAACTACCCAACTTCGAGAAAATATTGAGAAAATCTTAATAGAAAACTCAATATTGATTTATGAAATGGCCCGACCTAGGACTCCAACCCAGGACCTCATGTCTGTAGTCGAACATGCTAACCACTAGACCAATGAGGCAGTTAAATATTTTATAACACAAACAAAAAACATTTATAAGCCTTTATTTAATAATGACAAAAGGTTTCAAGGTGTCACTTTAGCTAATTTTAATATGAGTTATTGACACAAGAAACTATAGACTATTCTATATTCTGATGTGGTCTTTTATACTGCCAAAACTGTGATATACTGGTCATGAAAGTTATATTTCTCCTTCATTTTGTAAACTGAAATCAGTCTTCAAAGGCAAGCTCTGCATGTTTTTTTTCAGCTTAACAAAGGTTTCAAATTTTACTGAAAGTCACCCAAAATTTTCAATACCAGCCATTGTTGTTTTGCGCAATGCTTTGATCTTACTGGTCTGAATGAATGATTTGAAATCTTGCCATTCTTTGTCTAGATATGAGTTGTACATTGCAGGCCTTTTTGGGAAATGTACAGATTTATTTCCTGCTTTTGAACATCGTAGTTAAATGAGCGTTTTATATCTCTTCAACTAATAAGATAGACCTCACTATAATTAAAAAACTCATTCATTTCTCCTTTTCTTTGCAAGGAAATGCTCAATTTAAGCTTACTAATATATGTTATCCTTGGTTTTTTTTTCAAAATGATAGCATATGCTACGTTTGCTGCACATAATATATTAGTATTGGGATAATAATTAGAATGTAATAATAAATAAATATAATAGCAGTCCTCCGCGATATCATCGTCGTAGTTCGATCCTAGGAAAGTGGTTGAAAATCCGTTAGGATCGAATTATTAATCTAAACCGTACTCTAATCCCTTTTTTATCGCTATAACAGAATAACAGAATCGAAACCTTCTTTATCTAGATGGTGGGGGCCAGATGATCGGAGACACATTCCTTGCAGCTACAAATAAATCTGGCTTACAAGTTCTATTCAGAGAGAGCAGAGGGATAAAATTGCTCTTCCTGGCGCTCCCTTTCCGGCTGGAGGAATGGCAGCAGTCCTGACTTGCCTTAGTCTTCTTCTGCAAGTTGTGCTTCTTCTGCAGAATTTAAGATTCCCTTCTCGAATTTATAATAAACAAAGAATGTACCTAAGTAAGTCCAAGCCTTTAAGAACAGTTACTTACAGACGTACAGTAGAATTGTATATATATATACGATTTTCATTAGCAATTCATTTTTATTGGAGAAAATAGACAAGGATTTGGGTACATTGTTCATAAGCCGATATATACTTATCAATGTATACTACTTTTATATGAATTATTAATACCATATTTAAATTATTCACCAAATCGTATTTATCTCAATTATAAATTATAGCTCTATTTTCATTGTAATTGCGCTTTAACCTCATAAATTCTCTGATTTGGTATGGACGTTTAACCGAATCCTCATTATCTCAGTTTTATACTAAATGTTTATTTTATTATGATTTAAAACGAATTATCATCATTTCTGGATATAATTTCAAAGTTAGTTATTATTTTTTTAGTGATACAATATAATGTTATATATGTTGTGGTGATCTTTGGGTAAAAAAAGTCGGGGTCGGTTGCCTAACAGGGAGAGGTGCCGTGAGACGGTTGGTAACTTGCCAGGTCCTCCAGCCAAGCCAAAAACGTAGAAGGTATCGGTCATTTGGAATGGGTTGGGCCCATACACGGGCACATCGTTGGCGGCGTTACGATTGTCAGTAAATGTCGTTCTCGTGACTCCGTCATCGAGTAGTGTAGGAGCACCACTGTTTTAGCTGGTATGTTTCCGGCATAACCTGGAACGCCCTCCTGAGTATTCCAGGTAACCATGAGGATTTCCCAGCATTAAAAAAGGGCGTATAAAATTCTATTATCGCAAAAACAAAACTTCGTTTAAATAATAACAGACGGTGCCAGAGCAAAGCGTCGTCGGATTTCGCTAGCGCACAAATAAAGTTATTTATTCACAACCGGGATATCAAAAAGCTATTTTTCCCGACGGTAAATGTAGCAGGCTTTATTTCCTATCAATGTCATTCGGAAAAATCAGCATGAGTCAATTAAATTAAGAATGAGTTAAGATTTTGTCATTAACTAGTTGACGCACACAATTTCGTATGCATGATTTTAGAAAACAGAAATCTGGTAACAAAGGTAATAATTAATCAACCTTAACATAGACCTATGCTATCGCAGACTTTTTTTAGTACTTGCTAACATATCAACAACATCATCGTTGTCTGGAAGATATCGCTAATGAGCGGTAAGACCGCCCAATTGCACACTATAATAATGAGCATAGATAATACTTATACGAGTACACTGGTTATAGATGCGCCACTTTAGTTTCAATTAGGTGACAAACGAATTGTAGTTGGCATCTTATTATTAGTTTTAGAGCTGCCTTTTTTCATAAAGGATTGTATAGGCCTCATTTATGCCGTCAAGGGCCCAAGTTCGTTTTAAACTATTGATGGTTTTATACTTAAAAAATTTTACATCAAATTTTTCGAAATCGAACTGTGGGTTGTTTCCTGGCGGCATAAATGGGCCTTGTTAAGGCAGACACAATAAAAGCAATTAATATAATCACTTATTTATATTTTTATGAACTTATGTAAACAGATAAACACATATATCTAAACCACATAATTTTAAATAACTTAATTACACTCAACAAAACTTAACCTCTGCTCGGTGACGCACAATTTTTAAAATGTCAATTTCTGAATCAGCCTATCGATATTTAGCTGGAAAACATTGATGTTTTGATTTCGTAACACGGCGAGATAACACGAGCTAAAATCTAAAGTTACGAGGGTTCCTTCGCGCCCTGATCCGAAAAGTGGCGAGATCAGTCGGGTATTTTGTTTTTTTGTTACCATCATCATTACAATATCATATTAGTTTAATATATTTCAATTCAAATTAATCAAAGTAATCTTGCAACTTACAATACGATTTTTCTATCAACCTTATCAACAAAGACATTGAATTTATTAATTGACATCTCTAAAACGTTTGTGAGAGTTTATAATAGAAACGTATACAGTTACCCTTAAATGAGTTCTAAATTTTATGCAGCCAACTAGAATTTACAACAAGTTTGTTTTTGTTCCGTAAGTTATATGATATACATTCACTCTTTTTATTAAAATAGTCAATGTTTGTATGTACGTACAACAAGTTTTCTGATATGTACGAGTATATGCAGTGAATTTTTAACTTTTGGAAATTATGTTAACTGCCTTGAATTTGTTTCTTAACGACTCTCTTGGACCCATATTGTAAATCGCACGAACGGCCCTTCTCTGCAGTACAAATATTGCACCTATATCAGCAGCACTACCCCAAAGTAGAATACCATATGACATAATGCTGTGAAAATAGCTGGAATATACCAGTCTGGCAGTATCAACATCTGTCAGACGGCGAAGTCTAATGTTTACTAATGTTTTTAAACATTTTTAAGTAGTGTGGCAGCAACATTACGACTTTGAATAAAATGAGAGTAAAGACGATTAAATGATACATAATTACAGTTATACCGATGGACTCCACTGCCGGACATAGGTCTCACGTAATGATGTCAAGCAAAACAAATGGATGCTATATACAAGCATGAAGTGTTACGCTTTCTTCTTCAATTTGGCTGCATTATAGTGGAAAATGTCTATTTTTGTCTATTCATTTTATTTGTCTAATTATTTTATAACCTACTTTATTTCGGTATAAGTAAAAAGTAGCCTTGATTTCTTATGTAGGACCAATGGATGAGCAATGAAGGGGAACGTTGAAGCGGGTATATACCTAACAATCAGCCTAATTAGTAGTTTCCGAGACTACCCTGTTGAACTAAAGAAACAAGCACTTCAATTCCATAGTATTAGTAAAGATACTTTAACCATTGTCAACAGCAAAGGTCATTCAACTTATCCCAGTGACGTGCATGTCTACAAGTTTCAAGTCTTAAACGGCAAATTGCGTTGTCAGCAAGAGAGAATGACTCTTTAGTCTTAACTTAAGATTCTGTGGAGGTTGAATATATTTGACACGAGGTTATAGGGGTATTTTCTAAAGATTTTTTTATGCAACATTGTAAAATCTTCACTAACATAGCTTTTCAGTTCGAGTCCACGTTGACACGTCGCCTCTATGAATTAAAAGTCGCAAATATTCGAGATATACAAGTATCTGTTATAAATACAAGTCATCGATACAAAAATAGTCAAACCATTTATATAACTCTTTGTCTATAAAAGTTGAAAAGGTAGCAGCCCATTAACAGCCCACAACTGGGCACAGCCTTACTCATATGAGAGAGGATTTTTAGTGCGTAGACCCTAACAAGTGTAATAGAAAGTACACTTTTGTATGCTCGCACTTATGCATAAGTCTTAGATTGTCGGGTTACATTTTTTATTGACCTCCGTAATTTGTCCGTGCTTTTTAACTGAAATAACCGTCGTCTAACTCGTTCCGCGCGAACGTTTTTGCGTCGCTTGTCCTGCTGGTAGAATGATGCTAAAGTGGCTCTTGGGAGTAAAATGTTCATGAAAGTCTACCAAATGTTACAATTTTTATGTTTGCTTATAGTTAAACTATACAATGTTATCTTTTATTTATTAAATTAAGATTCTTGTGTAGCATGATGTTGCGCTAAACTTTTAGATAGTGAAAAAAGTCCGTCTAGTATTTATAGGTTCGTATCTTAAAAATTAAAACTTACCTCAAGCGTTGTCATTGTTATGGACATCACTTATAAAATCAAAAACACAATTAATCACTAATAAACACTCACAGTTTATAAAATACCACAAAAAAAACTTAACGACCTTCGACGCGACACACGCACCGTTAGTAACGGTCACTTTGTAACAGTTTTTTTTGTTATATATTGTCTTGTGTATCTCTACTCATATTTCATTACGACAGTAGCCAAGAAGCGAAATATATAATACACATTATGATTTTAAAAGAAAGAGATGCTCATATTACTTATTATTATGTTAAGAAATAATTATATATGTTATTTTTGTTAAGAAATTACTAAAAGCTACCCCAACAGAAATAAAAATGAATCAAGCCTTTTGTTTACTAATTGAACTCTATAATAATATAATTTTTGGGGTATAACGGTCGACCTCCAACGCAATAGCTGATCCTTTTATTGATTCTTTAAGCTGCCACCTGGAAAACCTGAAAACACTCAAAAACATTATATTAACTGGAGACATAAACATAAACATTGCAAGATCTACAGAACATTCTAATGACCGAAATAATAGAATAAATTACTTGAACATGCTACCTACTCATGAGTACTCACCGGGACATATTTTACCAACTTGCGGAAAAAACTGTTTAGATCACATTTTCTTGAAAAGTAATAATACTAATCTGAAGGCACAGGTTGCAGTTATAAACGCAACGATTACAGATCATTTGACATTACTACTTAATCAGAAATTCTGAATCAAAATACCGTGCTTCTAGAGCAAAAACAACTACAAACTATCTCACTGCTCTAAAAACTTTAGCAAACAAAAACATTCATCTTTTGCTTTTAAGTGACGATCCAAATTTAATAGTTCAACAGTTAATAGAAAAACTGCAAGATTCCCTACAAACAAATACAAAAATAGTATCTATACCCAATAATAGACGCATTATAAAACCTTGGATTACTCCAGGCATGTTGCGTTGTATCAGAAATCGTAATAACATGCAGAAAAAAATTAAACTAAATCCAAATAACGACATTCTAAAAATAACTTATAAACGGTATCGAAACTATTGTAATAATCTTATAAAAAAGACATAAATATGACAGGGAACAGTTGATAAAGTCAAAAAAATCTAATTTCTTATGGAAAAATATCAAAATTATAACAAACTTATCGCCAGCCACGAATGACAATGCTTTACTCCTTAATGTTAAAGCCACCCCAATAGATTCTGTTAATTACGTTAATAGTTTTTTCGCTAATATTGGTAAAAAACCTCGCGAAAAGTATCTACATGCCAAGTAATTTATAAAACCACATTTTAAACAGGTCATTTGCTCATCTTACGTCTTTTGTCCTATTAGAAACATCTATAGAGGAAATAAAAGATATTCTCTCTGGCCTAAAATCCACAAGTGCTGCAAGTTGGAATAAAATTCCTACAAGCTTCATCAAGATGGCCAAAGATGAGCTTGCGCCAATTTTATGTCACGTTAGTAACTTATGCTTTCAAAGGGCTATTTTTTCATCTCTTTTAAAGCAAGCTATAATTATGCCCATTCACAAGAGTGGTAACAGATGCGATGTGAAACTTTACCGACCAATATCGATCTTATCAGCTTTATCGAAGATACAAGAAAAATGTTTAATCAAAAGGATTATTAGCTATCTCGAGAAATACAATTTAATTTCAGAAAACCAATTTGGATTTAGGCAGGGTAAGTCGACCGAAGATGCAGTTACTATCCTAAGTTCATTAATAGTTAAACAAATTGATCACGGGATGTATCTGTGTTTTCTTAGATTAAAAAAAAAGCATTTGACACCGTTTCTTTCCCTCTGTTAGTGAAAAAGCTGCAAGTATTAGAGGAACTCCGTTAAAATTATTCAAAAGTTACTTAGAACAACGAAAACAGAGTGTTAAACTTGCTCAGTTTACTAGTGACGTAACTGACATAACATACGGAATCCCGCAAGGAAGTGTTTTGGGCCCAAACTTGTTTTTGATCTATATTAACGAGTTATGCAACATGAAGCTAAAAAATGGCCAGGTAGTATTGCAGACGATACAGCTGTTGTTTATTTCTGGGTATTCCTGGAAGGAGGTTTTTAAATCTAATGAAGACGGTCTTGCAGATATTGCTAACTGGCTTATGAGGAATCAACTTACACTAAACATTAATAAATCTAATTATATATCATTTTCAATTACAAGAGTTGGTCAACCGAAAAAAGATCTCAAAATAAAAATTCACAGTTGCCTTGATTCTGCTGGCAAGTCTTGTTCTTGTCGAACTATTGATAGAGTTTCATCGACTTAATACTTAGGCATCATTCTCGACGAAAATGTGACGTGGTATCCTCAAATACATTTAGTTGCCAGCAGAATCAGAAAACTAACATGGATTTTTAAAAAATTAAAAGAAGTAGCACCAAAAGAATTACTGAAGCGAATTTATATGGCCTTGGCTCAATCAATAATTGTTTATTGTATACCAGTATGGGGAGGCGCTGCAAAGACGAGATGTTTAGAAGTAGAAAGAGCGCAACGCTATTTACTGAAAATAATGCATTCTATGTCACCTCGACATCCCACTGATATATTATATTCGATCAGTGATGTATTAACAGTGAAACAGCTATACATTTGTAACATTATAATAAAATTACACAAAACAATACGCTTTAAACCCCAGACTGCAAATCAAAGAAAATCCAAGCCAATTATCCTCGCAATCGTTACAAAAACAACCTTTGGTTCTAGACAATTAAAAATGATGTCGTGTCTCTTATAATGATAAAATTAATAAAGTATTGGACATTTACTCACTAACAACATATGAATGTAAAAATAAACTTACAGATTGGCTACAAAAACTATCATATAATGAGACTTAAAAACTTTTGTTGGTCATGAACTAGGCTATACATTATTTCTGACAGAACGTGCATATAATTACATACACTCTCTCTCTCTCTCTCTCACACACACTCACGCGCACACTCACACGCACGCACACACACATGTTTGCATGGTCTTTCTTTAACATAACACACTGATTTTAAATTAATTAAATAATTTATTTGCAAACTACAAATGTGATATTACATTTAATGTGTCATAACACCTGACAACTAATCTGTGTAGAGTCCTCCTAATACAGGTTTTCTTATAAACTCACAAGGAGGTCACTGCCTATAATTGTTGATGAAATAAAAATGTAATAAATATGTAATATGGAATGTTATGTAATGTAATGTAAATTGTGTAATGTAATTAATGTAATATAATATATTTCTGATTGCCTGACTTGAGACAGAACTATCGTATCATGTCAACAAATAGTTAACACGGGCAATCTAAAAGATAAATGCATCTATATAAATTTAATTGAGCAAGAAAACTATAAATTACTTATAATATACTTATATATACATAAGTAATTTATCTAGTAATTTATGGTGGAACTTCTTCACTGATAGATGGTGCTAGCCATTGTCGAAGCCTCCTATTAGCCCAGAGCTAGAGAAACTAGGAATCGAACTGTTTCCTTCTTGTTAGTGAAGACAGAATACTTCATTACGTCAGTGAGAAAACGCTTTGCAATCTTATTAAATAACTACAAAAACATTATTTGGGTATAAATTTAAATGTAATTACATTTAAAATTTACAGTTACTATTTCAAACTTGCAGTTGAAGTTGAAATTCAAATCTTCACAAAGCACACACCGTATTAACAACCAGCGGAAATTACGTACCTAGTTTCCCGCTGTTTGTTATTGTTAGAAGTTGTTCATTGAGGAATTAAATTGCTTGTAGTTGACTACCGTTAAAACGCTATAATTGAAAATTCAAGTTTGTTTTACGAAGTACAATTATTGCATATAAAATTATCTGCACTAATATCATAATTACCAAAGTGTTTGCCTATTTGTTAAGATTTCCCGCAGCTGAAAGTGTAGGAGATTCTCAGTGATTAATTAAGTTAAATAAATACTAATTCGACTCATACAAAGTCGCCAGTACGAGCTTGTTATGAAAAATAATGGTAAACTTGTCAGTTTGTTATATGCAATGTACTTCGTTCAAAGTCTTAATATCTTGCTTTCATTCCCCTCAGGGCTTAAATGCAAAGGAAAATAACGTCAGTGAGATCTTAAAATATTCAAAACGTATTTTCTTTTTTAAGTTACACCGTAAGAAAATTGATATTAATGCTGTTAAAATATTGAAAATTAAACCTCGTTTCCGGATTCCAATATAAATATTAATGGTTGAGTTGCAAATTATGCGATATTGTGGGGTTTTTCGGGCTCACAAAAACCGCTTAGAGCTACTACCGGCGCTCTATTGTAGTATATCATAAAGTATCTGCGGAGACTCGAGTGCATCTTCTGGTGACTGACTGTGTAGAAACTGACTCTCTGTAGAAACGGATTCCCTGTAGACATTGACTCCCTGTAAATACAGACTCCCTTTTGAAAAGGACTACCTGTAGAAATGGACTCCTTGTGGAAATAGACTCTCTGTAGTAACGGACTCTTTGTAGAAAAGGGCTCCCTGCAGAAACAGACTTGCTATAGAAACAGAGTCTCTGTAGAAACGGATTCTCTGTATAAACAGTCTACCTGTAGAAACGGACTGCCTGTAGACATAGACTCCTTATAGAAAAGGGCTCCCTGTAGAAACGGACTTCCTGTAGAAAGAGACCCCCTGCAGAAACAGAATTCCTATTGAAACGGATTCCGTGTATATACAGGCTCCTTGTAGAAACGGACTCCCTGTGGAGATAGACTCCCTATAGAAAAGGTCTACCTGTAGAAACGTATTTCCTGTAGAAAGGGGCTCCCTGCAGAAACAGACTCCCGATTGTAACGGATTCCCTGCATAAACAGACTCCCTATAGAAACGTACTCCCTTTAGAATCGGACTCTTGAAAAAGCGGACAACGCATGTAAAAAGGGATGATCTTGTTCAAATTTTCAATTGTAAACTTTATTATACTTTTAATTGTAAACTTTCAAATGTAAACTTTATTATAATTTATAATAATTATACTTTATTGTATTTTCAATTGTACACAGAACACACATTTGACATCGATTGATTGACAATAAGCAATAATAATTCTTATATTATAGTTAACAGTGTCTGCAAATAAAATATCTAAGGGTAAATTGTTTGCTTGACAATGTTGTTAGATTGGTAACCAGCCACAGCCGAAACCTTTCACCGGTCCACGGTCCACAATATACTTTTTTTTCGATATTTACCTCATACATTTACGCCAGCTCTATATTCAGGAATGTTAGACATTTTTAATCTTGTTTCAGACGAGAATCAGCTGGTCAACTTCCACGTTCAGCTAGTATAGACTCCATGGTGGAAGCAGCGATTTGCGCAAGACATTCTGTTCCAAGTCCCACAACCCTACAATTACCGAGAGCTGATAGAGCCTTAAGCCTGGTTTCACCTGCAGTCGGCCGAAGAGCGAAGAGCCAAAGAGGGCAAGCAGGTAGGTAAAGAAAGTTGTATTTATTTATTCAGAATGGAAAATGGTAACAATTAATTTACCGCCCTGATTAAAATAAAAAAAATAACTACATGACATTGTGGTGGTGGTAAATGACTATAAGGTGCCAACTCTTTGTAGATTATCATTTTGGTTAGCAATCACAGAAACCGTACAATCTCCTACGTACTTTCTCCAATTAACGTGACACTGGCGAAATTGTGTGTGCCATGTCACCTTTGAAAGCCAATTATTAAAAGAAGAAAAAGAAAACTTCATTAAAGCGAGGTTGTTAATATAACAAGCTATGCAAAATTTGAGTAAAGTCGCATTACTCAACTCGTATATTTGTCACATACTTAATTCTGTGAGTACATGAAGCACTACTCAGAGCATAAGATTTTTCATATCTAAAAATAATTGTGTCTAATCGCTCTGGAATCGAAAACAAAAACCTAGCTTTTAAATCTAAAATACAGATTCGATTTACGTCAAAATCTGTACATTGAAACCATCCAAAATCGGAAGGAAGGCAATAATGTCGAAGTGATTTTAGATCACTAAACATAATCATTAGAGCTTTAAAACTATTTATTAATGAAGTTGAAACCAACAAATAGTACAAAAAACATAACTAAAGATTTATATTTAATATAAAAACAAGTCAACATCATCAAAAAATAAATCATTCGTTATTAACGCCCTGAGAGTACAGTACAATAACGCATCGGGGATGTTTGCGGATGCTCGTATAGATGACTTCTATGCGATCATACGCAAACGGACCGCGTCCATGATGAAGCGAATTGCCAGCAGCGGCAACACCCTCCTCAGCGTGTTGGCGAACAGGATGGATGGCCCCTTATGGAGGTCCTGGAACGATGCACACACAGGCACGAGAGGGATGTATGTGGGCTCTGTGTAGGTTAAGTGTAGATAAAGGAAATTTTCTTTTTAAGTACTAACCTAGTTTAAGTATACTGTTACTAACACACAGTGTGTGTTACGTACACTAACGTAGGTCTAAGAAAAATTAACATATGGACTTATGCTCTGACACAAGATTTATTATTATTATTATATTATTAATATAATATTGATGTCATTAGAATAAAAACATTATTATCTTATATATAATTAATTTAGATTTGTAATAGTTATCACACTTTTAACATTCAATATTATTGCGGCAAAAGTATTACGATATATAGAATGTCTTTTTATTATTATCTACGTCAAACAAATCTTCTAAATTATGACTTAAAATGTCACTGTATTGATTGACTTGAAATTTAGCACGTGACTGTTTTTGCAGTATAATAAAGTGACTAATTTCGGAATTCCTCAGACTCTTTTGGTGTCCCGATCTACACGAGTAATACCATAAGGAACAACTAGAATATTATTACCTTAGTTTTGAAATATCAAAACCTTACTTTATTGAGCAGATATGCAAAATTAAATTTTATGGTTGCACTAATTCGAAATGATTCCATTTTAGAGTGTATCATCTTACCAGCAGGTAATATTGTAATCTAACGTAATTTTTTCACACGTTGTTGTATACTATGCATTTAAACATATATTTCTCCGTTTTCCGTTTTATTATTCAGATGCTATTTTAAATTAAATAGAAACCGAACTCGAAATGTGATCATTTCGTATCAAATTTCTGAGTAATAATATACTATCTAATATTGCAGACTTAGTCGCGTTTTAATGTGGCTCAATGTGAAAATCAAATAAAATTAAAAAAAAAACATACACCCTATGTGTATTTATTTAAAATCTTCGTCAAACACCGTCATTTTCTCGTAACTTCACGAGCGTACCTTTCTGTTCTGAAAATAATTACAAAGTAATTTCGTTTAAAGTAAAACAATTCATACACACACACACACACACACACGCGCGCTATCTTATCGTAAAAGTTAGTCTACAAATCATTGTATCATATTTTTTTTAATAAGTTAAAAACATCCAATTATAAAAAACACATTAATGATCAACACGTACAAAAACTATGTTTAAGGGAGTAACCGTTGAGTTTCTTGCCGGTTTCTTCTCCGCGGATTCAGATTTCCGAACCGGTGGTAGATTTGTTACCAACGGACAGACTACTAACAATTCAAAAGTGTTTTTGAGCCTACTTGAATAAAGAATATTTTGATTTAGAAAACGATTTTATAATTATAATGTGGAGATCCTTTAGACAGACATTGTGTTCTATATACTACGATGGCAAATATTTTAACCTGTAGTACAAATGTTTGTTCACTTTGAGGGTAAATTGTTTGTACAGGCTATTAGGCAAGTTAAGTGTTCATTGTTTTGGTTGTTTATATGAATTAAACATGGTTAGGATTTGGCTAAAATTTTATCAAACCGCCTCCGTCTTGTAACGAGCGACATCGTTGACTTAATTAGCGCAATTTAAACTAAGGTTGTATTCGTGTTTAGTAGGCATAAAAATTACATTTCTTTTAGATTATTATAGTAGAAACCGTGATAGAGCAATAAAATTTCGTAAATATGATTTCATATTTGTTTTATGAGAACTCAGCACTGGAAATTGTAGACGAGTACACATACCTGGGACGCATAGTCCAGCCAGGTAGATTCAATTTCGAAAAAGAGATTGGCCGCCTAATCCAATTCGGTTGGGCAGCGTTCGGGAAATTACGGCAGATCCTTTCGTCCAATAGCCCTCAGTGTCTGAAAACAAAGCTCTTCGAACAGTGCGTGTTGCCAGTGATGACCTACGGCTCCGAAACGTGGTCGCTGACTATGGGCCTCATACGAAAGCTCAGAGTCACTCAGCGTGCGATGGAGAGGGCTATGCTCGGAGTTTCTCTACGCGATCAAATCAGAAATGAAGAGATCCGTAGTAGAACTAGAGTCACCGACATAGTCCTACGTGGCAATGGGCGGGGCACATAGTCCGATGGACCAATGGACGTTGGGGTCCGAAGGTGCTGCTACTGGGCGGCGCAGTGTAGGGAGACCGCCACAAGGTGGACCGACGACATAAACAGGGCCGCCGGTAGCCGCTGGAGCCAGGCGGCGCAAGATCGGGCCTTGTGGACATAATTACGTGAGATCTATGTCCAGCAGTGGACGTCCATCAGTTGAAGCGACGACGACGACGACGATTTGTTTTATTATTCGTATTTTAAAAAGCAGCATATCATCTATATTAAGACTTCAAGGAAGGTGATAGAATTTGCTACAGCTGTTTGTATTAGTAGATGTTTTCAAAACACTTCTGTGTTTGAATGGTCCCGTTGAGACTTTCAAACACAAGAAGGGAGCAAATAATGGGACATCTGGTTTTGAAATAGATAGATAGATATAAAATACTTTATTGTACACACGGGAAACATAGAGCAAAAACAAGGCAAAAGAGAAAAGAAAACAATGAACAAAAAACCTGAGGGTTATAGATATAATAAAGGTAAGTAACAGCCCATTAACGTCCCACTGCTGGGCCTCCTCACTCACATGAGAGAGGGTTTTTAGAGCATACACCCACCGCGCTGCTCTACTGCGGATTGGCAGGCATAGTACTAAGTGCACTCTCTATTCCTTCACTCTCATATTCCGACGGCAATCCGACACGACTGGAGAGAGATCAGGCGCAGGACAGACGGCTTAACATACTCTCCGAGGCACGGGGGTGGATCACACCGCCAAAATTTTCCCACCTTCGGGCAAATATTGAGAAAATTTTAATAGAAAACTCAATATCGATTTCGAATAGGCCCGACCCAGGACTCGAACCCAGGACCTCACATCTGTAGTCGAACATGCTAACCACTAGAGCAATGAGGCAGAGTATTTATACATTGTATTTACTCAGAAATATTATAATATATAAAAAGAATTCATAGACTAGGATATACATTACTTGTTACGAAAATTAGAGATTAAACCAAATTATGTTTAAATGTATTAAATCTATGAACAACCACAGTATTGTAACATACTTCAAAAAAGACCAAAGCTAAAAATATCACTCATGCAAACTTTGGTTGAAAGTCTCATCTTTAAAAATGAAAATTCAGAATGCTTACAAAAATATAGGCGAAAACAAACGTGCGAGGAGCTTCTAGTTCTTTGATATGATAATAAGGTGTTCCGGTGGCCGCAGTCTGCTTTCCACCTCTTATTTACGTTCAAATTAGGGTATGAATACATTTCGACGTGAGATTACAAGTGATAGATTAGATAACTAACAAGATACACTTCACTAAAAGTGTTCGTTGATTAAGTTTCTTTATTTATTACTCATTATAATGATTATTACTTATCTAAACTAATATCATAAAGACGAAACATTTGTGTACGTTTGTTACGATTTCACACAAAAACTACTGGACCGATTTCAAAAACTTTTTCACCATTACAAAGCTGCATTTTCACTGGGCGATATAGGCTATATTACTTTCTCAAATAAAATAGGGATGCCTAATAAAAATGCATTAATGTAACCCAAGGTGTAAAACCTAAATCTGTTATCACATTCGTTGCGAAAACTATTGAAGATATTATTCATATCTCTGTTATGTCCTTTTATTATTAAGTGATATTTTATATAAGGCTGTTACAATGCCTGTAAAATATTTTTTAAATTATTAAAGTTGGACATTCCATCCAAAAGATATAACGAATTGAAAACTTCATTTAAAAAGAATAACATATCCCGAGTCGAATACCAGAACAAAATAAAACTACTCAAATGTGTATAGGGAAGTTTTGAGACAATAAAGTATTAAAAATACATCTATTCTCTAATATTATAAAAGAAAGTTTTGGATATTGAATTCTTGATTTATTTTTATCAAGCTAAAAATTACTGGACTGATTGAAAAAATTGTTTTTAATTAACTAATGTCGGATATTCTACGTAAATAATGTTACTAATTTAAAAATGTATTAGTTAGATATATATTCGTTATAAAGTAAAATCTGTATATTGATTAGATTATGAATATAAGTCCGTATCTAATAACCTGAAAGGAAATAATTAATAATTCAGTGTAATAAAACTTTTATGTTAACGAAAATATCTATATATATATATATATATAGTCCGATTTAATAGACTTTCCACTGCCATGAGATCACTATATACGCAGGTGAAACCGCGGGGTATTGCTAGTATTTATAAAGAAAAATCCAGTACCTATAACTTTGCACTGCATTAACTGACAAGAGTTTTATACTGGGACTAATCTTGACCTGAGATTTTGAGGGAGGTCGAGGGTCCTATGGATAGTACACGTCAACTCGCAAGCATATTGATAGTTTGATTAAAGATCCCAGTGTCAAATTAAACCGACATCATACCGAAGATATCCCGAAAGGTAGGCTGTGTGAAATTAGTATAGATGACAAACAAATGAACAATAACACACTCCAACACGAAACACATAAAGTATGACATTACTAAGTAAAATTGTGGGATATGTATAACTTTCTAACCCTAAACCCTCTCTCCTACGTGAATAATGAATGTGCCCAGTAGGGGGACGTTAATAGATTCTCACTTACTGTAAACCCCTTCGAACTGGCTCACAGTCTAAAATGTAGAAAATGGTTATAAGTGAAACACCTTGGAATATTTAATACTAGAGCCAGAGTGCTTCCTATGACCGTCTTATGTGGCATCGCAGTAGCGAATGGTGACGGCGTGTCCAGGTGACTGCGCAAGCGCCGTTATCTATACAAATATCTCTCCCTGTTAGGGTGACCCCGCGCAGATCTATGGGCACCGCCACCAAACATTACACACGACTTCACTGAGACCGCAAACTGCACCCTTTTTATCTTTATTGGAAAGCTATTTGCAATTCTATAACTAAACTAAACATACTTCTATGACAATAGAAACTTACAAACAATGTAACCTATTACAATTATCTTTGTTTGGATAAAAAAGGTAAGTAGAAGCCCATTAACGTCCCACTGCAGGGCACAGGCCTCCTAACTCATATGAGAGAGGGTTTTTAGAGCATAGACCAACCACGCTGCTCCACTGCGGATTGGCAGGCAAATAAATTTTGTAGTTTAAGGTAATTCCCTGGGTGAATTTCCAGCAGCCTGGAAATTAGCTCAAATAACACCTTTACTTAAAAAACCTCAGGCCAGTCAGCATTCCGAATTTCGTCCTATTTCCATATTCTTGAAAAACTTGTCCATCAACAAATATCCCTTTTCCTCGATAAAAATAACCTCCTGCACCCACTTCAGTCAGCTTTCCGTCCTAGGCACAGTACGACCACTGCTTTGATTAAAGTAACTGATGACATTCGTTGGGGAATGGAAAATAAACAACTAACAGTGCTAACGCTATTAGATTTCAGTAACGCATTTGGTAATGTAGATTTTGATATCTTAGTATCCTTGTTACGTTCTCTTAACATATCTCCATCGGTGTTGGGTTGGTTTCAGAGTTACCTTAGCGGACGTCGGCAACGGGTTCGTATGAATGATCAATTTTCGTCATGGTGCGATATCCGGGCTGGTGTTCCGCAGGGAGGCGTGTTGTCACCAATTCTGTTCGCTATATTTATCAATACTATATCTCAAATACTTACTTCTCCCTATCATATGTATGCAGATGATATACAAATATACAACCAGTCAACCCTTGAAAATCTACCGTCTGCGATATATGCCATCAATAATGATCTAGGAAAAGTATATGACTGGAGCAAATCATTTGGCTTAACAGTTAATCCTAGTAAATCGCAGGCTATCATTATTGGTAGTCCTAATATGATTTCAAGGGTTGACTGGTCTCAATTACCTTGCGTTCAACTTAATGGAGTCATTATACCATTTGTTGAAACTGTTCGAAACCTTGGTTTACATTTTGACAATACTTTATCCTGGACGGAGCATATTAAAGAAATTAGTAGGAAAACATTTGCATCGTTAAGCTCATTACGACGCCTGCGATCTTTTTTACCAATTCCCACCAAAATTATGTTAGCACAATCCCTTCTACTCTCCATTCTTGACTACGCCGACGCAAGTTACCTAAACTTGACTGAAGACCAGCTAAACAAGCTTGAGCGAATTCAAAATCTCTCTATTCGTTTCATATTTGGTTTACGCAAATATGACCATGTATCAGAATTTCGTGCTAAGCTCAAGTGGCTCCCCATACGCCTTCGCCGGAATCTACATATACTCTCACTTCTGTACTGTGTGTTATTTTATCCTAACGCTCCTCCATATTTAAAGGAAAAATTTGTATTTAAGACAGGCGATAGAATTTTACGATCTTCTCATCAGCTTAAGATTTCAACAACTGCTCACAAAACAAATTTTTATGATAATTCTTTCTCAGTGCGAGCAACTCAGTTATGGAACGATCTTCCCCTTGCAGTGAGAGAAGCAAAATCATTGGAGATATTTAAAAGGAAAATTACAAATCATTATCTCTCAATCTGTACTTGACATAACTATAAGTACAATACTTATTAAGATTCTTTTAAAATTACTCTATGTATACTTATCTTTATATATATGTGAATATTTATGTGTGTGTATGTGTATGTAATGTATATGTATGTATTATTTATTTATATATGTATTTATTATATATATATGTATTCGTATATTTCTTATATAGCACTGGTATGTATTTATTTGTATATTATTGTATACCGCCTACCTTACTTTACACTAGGATTTTTTTTTTCGCCCAAAGGTTGCCTGGAAGAAATCGCTAAGTAGCGATAAGGCCGCCTCTTGTACTCGTGTATTTTTAATTGTCTGTGTCTTTGTAATTGTGTATATTTACGGTGTACAATAAAGAGTATTCTATCTATCTATCTATCTATCGATTTCGAAATGGCCCGACCATGTCTGCAGTCAAACATAACCACTAGACCAAAGAGACAGTTTACTTTATGATATTTCGTAAAAGTTGAAATTCCATCCATAAAAATCGGTACAGCTGTTGCGCAACAAATTTAAAAAACAAGATTTTTTTTGTTGGTTTAAATATTGGCAAACATTAATTTGTATTTAGTGAATAGTTGTTATTTTGATATTCAAAACAGACAATTATTTAAGAACAAAAGACCACATAATCAAATACTTATAAGCTTTACTTCCTAACTTAATATTATAAATGCGAAAGTAACTCTGCCTGTCTTTCTCGCTGTAAAGCTAAAACTACGGAACCGATTTACATGACTTAGAGTTTTGAGCTTTAAAAAAGACAGGGACTACTTTTCATGAAAAAAAAGGGTTGCAAGTGATGGAAGCTTCGACATTTTGAGAGCTAGAAACTGGAAACTTATTTTTAGACCGTTGATTCGATATAAATATACATGGCATTCCAAGTTTGTAATAATTTACTCTCAAGGGTGTAAAACAACAATCCTTTCTAATATTATAAAATACTAAACCGTTTTAAATTAAATTTGGTGATAGAGTATGAGAAACGACAATAAAGTCTTAGCAGTGAAACATTGCTAATAGGTCATTAATATATTTATAAGTATGTGTTTTATTTGTAAGATAATTAGCATAAATTGTTTTAAATGCTACCCAAAAACATGTAATCGATATAAAAACCTTTTATTAGGCTTAGCAGAACATATTTTATACAACATATGAGCAAAAATAAGTCATGTAGGATAAAAAGCTTGGGTTATGTTAAAAGAGTGCCTTATTACAACGTAATAGCAATAACTCATTCTACAACCTCTGCAAATAAATCTAGACAGTATCCTTATACAGAAATACGCTTAATGGCAAACCAACCTTTTGCGTTTAAAGTTTCTTTGATTTCATATTTTCCTTTATGTTAAAGGGAATATTACTCCAGTGGGATTTAAAAGAGTATACGTCTTGACTTCATTGAAGATTAGAATTCGCTGAATAAAAGCTAATGTAAGCGTTATATGTATTATTTATATTAATCGTCTGTACCGAAATACTGGGCTAAACTAATGGTTTCCTTCATTTCTTCACATATCATTCCGCTAATTTGTGTAATTTTATCGTTATTAAATTTTAGTAAATAATTTGAAATTACGATATTAAACTTATGAAAACTTTCAATAATTCTTGAAACAGAAACATTGACAGAACGTTGGAATGTTAAAAGCTTTAACGTTTTCTAATTATATTTTGTTGTATTTCAAGTTATCTTCTGTAGGCAAGTCAAATTTGGACGGCGAACTTGGCGGTTTTAAAATAATAAAGTAAATAAAATATAAAATTTTATTTATAAATTACTACTTAAAACGAACTTAGAGGATCTAAATAACTTAATCGGTCGGAGTGCAAGACGTGACTGCCTGCTTGTGTTTTCTTCCGAAACACAATGCCTTTGAAAATATAAAAAACGCGGTCCTGAGGGACGGGAAGGCAATGGCAAGTTGCATCATGTAATCACATGTGCTGCGTTTTTTATGCGCATCTAAGGGTCAGAAATCCCTTGTCAATTTTGAGTAATATATTACTTACAGATGTCTGAATGGCCACAAGTGGGCACATGTTAGGCCTGCATAACTA
>JACTOM010000094.1:238158-304009 GCA_015832385.1 Elymnias hypermnestra
ATAAAATATAAAATTTTATTTATAAATTACTACTTAAAACGAACTTAGAGGATCTAAATAACTTAATCGGTCGGAGTGCAAGACGTGACTGCCTGCTTGTGTTTTCTTCCGAAACACAATGCCTTTGAAAATATAAAAAACGCGGTCCTGAGGGACGGGAAGGCAATGGCAAGTTGCATCATGTAATCACATGTGCTGTGTTTTTTATGCGCATCTAAGGGTCAGAAATCCCTTGTCAATTTTGAGTAATATATTACTTACAGAATGTCTGAATGGCCACAAGTGGGCACATGTTAGGCCTGCATAACTAGGTACATACAAAGGCAAATTGTTTATATTTCTGTCAGGTTAGCGCTTGATTGTGATTACAACTGATGGTAATTGATGATATAGTTTAAGATGGAAACGCGCTAATCTGCTAATAGGCAATTTATCCTCTTATATATATGTAAAAATAAATTTAAGAGCATACTCAACATGCGCAAAATACAAAAAAAAAGTGAAGAGATACAAAAAAAAGTCAAGGATAACTGATGCACTGATGCGGATTCTTGAGTTAAAATGGACATGGGGAAGCTATGTTATGAGACTCACAGATAGGAGATGGATGATGCAAACCACCATATGGCCTGATCGAGTCGGTAAAAGAATGGTAGGGCGAGCAAAATCACGCTGGGCAGACGAGCCTAATACTAGGATAGCGGGGAAAAAGTGAGAATGAAATTGGCAAAAAGCGGGCTAATTGGGAACAGCTGAAGAAAGTCTATACCCAAAAAGGGACCCTTATCTGTAAACAAAATACTAACCCACGCACAAAAACTAAACGCACACAAAAACATACGCACTCACCCTTACACCCACAACACGCACAATACACAAACACAGAAACGCAAAGCTACACATATTACCACTTCATTCATGCTAACCAGTAAATATATAAGGAAATAGTTATACTAGAATAAGTGGTAAATAAATGGGTTAGGTAAGTTATTAAATATAAATATATAACATACTGACAAGAATTTGGTTTCTCGATCTATATTTATTGTACAAATAACAAAAAAATTCTACAAATTTGTCCGATATAGACATTATAATCGATTTACCCCAAACTTGTTTCATTAGAATGGCAGTAATATGAAAATGGTTTAAGACTACTAAACTAACTCACTCAGACACTCATCACGACACTTTCCGAACAATTCGCGATTGACTAAAAATTTAGCAGTGACTCCTTGAATTAATGAATTCTTTACCAGATAACAAACATCTCTCACAGTCATTAGCCATCTTTAAAATACGCCTCAACGAGTTCTATTTAACTGAAAACTGCTGTGAATAACACGGTTATATCTTTTCCTTTACTTTATAGCGTATATTTATTGTTATACTTTTTGTGTATACATTTTCAATATGTATTTATAGATTCTTTTCACTTATATGTAAATATTAATTATATATTCATAAACAAATATCTTAGCTTCTCAACATAAAGAGATTGTCCGCAAGAGCTTGCTTGTATTAATAAGTATCTTAGTTTATATGTCTTTTTATTTTTATCTTGTGCGGAACAAAGTGTTTTCTCTCTGTCTCCTTTTTCAATGTAGTCGATCATTAAGTAAGAGTTTCACCATATTTCAGAAATAGGAAATTGTATTTTCTTATTTATCTGAGTCAGTACTGAGGTTCGGTTCTGGCTAATTATCACTTGCACCAGCAAAGACGTACCTAGCAAATAGATTGGTGTTCCGATAAGCTGCTGTGTAAAAACCACAAGATAAGTGCGCTTCCATCTTAGATTATATCATCATTTACCATCAGATATGATCACAATCAAGCTCTAACCTGTCAGCAATAAAAAAAGGGAAAAATGTAAGTGACTGCGAAATACAGCTACTACTCTTTTGGAATGATTTTCAACCGTTACAACTAACGGTGGTCGAGTTACGCGTAAAGAGTGACTATAAATAAGTTAACTATAACTAGAACTTAGTGAATAGAGTATTACGTGAACCCTTGATGATATGTAATTTCTTGTCCCACTTTATACTAAGGGCAATAGAATGGGACCTTTGTGCTCTTTGTCTCCGGCTTTAAGACCTTTGTAATTTAGTGCGATTGTTAGTTTCTTTGTATCAAAGCTTTGTTGCGTTATTTTGTATCCAGCTATATTGCAAACTAGTAATTATATTCATTCATTGTGACATTATTAGTATCATAATCGTATATTATACAATTATACAAGCTATGATAGAATAACGCCTGTACAACCTACACTTAATTCCAGCTTCAACCCAGTTTTTAATATAAATACATATATACATTTACAATTATTTATACAATTTTTTATCGGACAAAAATATAAATAAAATACTCGTGATTTTAAATTAAAAAGTCTCATTCATTGTTCCCTAATTATTACCCTAATGTTACATTATCATAAAGGCTATGATGGAATAACGCTATTCCACGCTGGGCTTAATTCCAGCTTCCATCCAGTGCATAATATAAAAATATAATTATATATTTGTGTATGTAACTTATTTATATCTTCTGTACATATGTAACGTATGAGATAACTTATGATGATAACATAATGGATGCTTCTTCCGGGATTCCTATCACCTGGAAATATAGGGAGCTGTTTAGGATCGGGGCCTTTAGACAACGTGACTTTCGAAGATTGCTAACGCTTTAAAATGCATGGGAATGACGTTTCATATCGAAACATATTGAAAATTGAAACGTCATTCCCATTCATTTTTAAGCATGAGCAATCTCCAAAAGTAACGTTGTCTACAGGCCCTGATCCTAAATACCTGAACCAGGACTTAGTTTGAAAATTATATAAGATAACTAAAGGATATCTTCATATTTCCAAGTGATAGAAATCCCGGAAGAAGCATCTATTATGTGTATAAATAACACCAAAAAGTAGCACTAAACAAGACATTATTACGCTCTATCATTAGGATTATCTGGTGATCCGGTACGATGCTGTATAGAAACCTTAAAGAGGTGCGCACTTCCACCTTACACTGTATCATCACTTATCATTAGTAGTAATCACAAAAGATAGAACATGTGAAAGTAATATTGAAAGGAGAGTGAATGCAGGGAATATGGTAAATGGTGCCCTGCGCGCCTGTATGAATAGCCAGATGGTGTCTCAAAGGACTAGACTGGCTGTGCATGCAGGAGTGTTGGTGCCAACACTTATGTATGGTAGTGAAAGTTGGGTATGGCAGAAGATTCACAAAAGTAAAATAAATGCGATAGAGATGAGAGCGTTGAGAAGTATGTGTGGATCAAAACTGAGTGACAGAATAAGAAATAGTGTGATAAGAGAACGTTGTGGTATAAAAGAAGATGTAGTGACTAAAATTGAGAAAGGTATGCTTTGGGCATGTAGAGAGAATGAATGAAAGCAGACTGACAAAAAAGATTTATGAGTTAAGAGTGAAATCGAAAGTTGGAAGGCGAACATTCCTGGATGAAATCCAGGACATTTTAATTAAGGGCCAAGTCAAGAGTACTCTGAACTGACGAACTTGTATGAAAGGTTTAATGAGAATGAAAGAAGATATGCAAGGATCGTGGCAAGTGGAAAGATGTTGTCTCTGCCTATCCCTATGGGAATGAGACGTGATGCTATATATGTATGTAATCACAATCAAGCGTTAATCTGCAATAAAAAATATACCTAGGGTTAAAAAAAAACTTAAATATCGCAAAACATTATTCAAAGTAATTGTTTATTTAGAAAACTTGCAGAATAATGAAAATTATGTTTTTAAACTGCACTAACTACCATATTGGTCTAGTGGTTAGCATGTTCGGCTATAGACATGAGGTCCTGGGTTCGAGTCCCGGGTCGGGTCCTGCGCCTGATCTCTCTTCTTTCGTGTCGGATTCCCGTCACATCGGACTATGAGAGTGAAGGAATAGAGAATGCACTTGTGTACTATGCCTGTCAATCCGCAGTGGAGCAGCGTGGGAGGGTTTATGCTCTAAAAACCCTCTCTCATATGAGTGAGGAGGCCTGTGCCCAGAAGTGGGACTTTAATGGGCTGCTATTTACTTACTTTTTTTATGTTATTAAATCATAATATTGTGTGTTATTTAGGAAAACGTAATTTATTATGCACGTTATGGTAATGAGGCACCATATATCATCTCATAAAATCAGTCAACAATTTGCATGCATTAATAAATGCGTTTATAATTTTGGGTTAATTGTGGCATGAATTGAAGTAAAATTAATTAAAACGCCTGGTTAACGCACTAAAAGTCAGGTCGCACTAGTTTCCCACATATTTAATTTCAAATTAAGGCAATTAATTACTATTATGTAGTCTACCTTTTATAGTTTTGGCTTCGGTCGTGTATAATTATCACCCTGCCAGAAAAGTCGTGAATGATTTTATTTGACTTTTCTTTATTTATTGATAATCGTAAACTATTTTAACAAATTACTACATAAGATACTTAATATAAGGCCAATTACGCATTACATAAATCGGTATATAATATTAGAAATAAAAGAGTAGAAATTAAGAAGTCCGTCAAGAATCATCGGTATTTGAGAATAAGTGAGTGTATTTATGACTTTGTTTTTCTTGACGGGGGGGAAATGTTCGAAACATAGCCGAGACCTGGGGAAAGGAAATTGGATTATGTGGGAGTTTTACCCACTAAAACCCCCTCGGTATCGTCACGTGCCTGGGGTGGTACCGGCAACTCGGGCAGAACGTACCAGTGCCATCCTTGCACTAAAAATATGTCAGGATCAACCCTCTTACAGGTTCTTTCGGCATTCTCCTTTTTGCGAAGAACATCTTTACTAAAGGAGACCACCACCCTCCACGCTCCCTGCACCTTAAGCATCGCAGCAACGACTGCTTGTACCGAGAGATCAGTTCCGATTTTATTTACCAAGACGCGTCGTTCGGAGTGCCAAGCTGGGAACACTTCGAGCGTATGCTGAGTGTCGTCTTGGTCTGCCCCACAGTGGTGGCATACAGGGGTTGCCTCCCGTCCAAGTCGAAACAGATACTCACCAAAGCTACCGTGTCCGGTGAGCATCTGTGTGAACCTGAACGTGACGTTGCCGTCACTCCTCTCCATCCAGGCCTCAAAGTTCGGCAAAACTGCCTTGAGCACACGTTGGCGTACTGAGCGTTCTTCCTCGAGGCGCATCCGCCATTCTGTGTAGATTTGCCCATATGCCCACTTTTTAAGTAAGCAGAGCTCCCTCTCAAGTCTGAAAGTAGACCTTAGTGGCTATATCCGCCAGGATATCCAGTGGTGGAGATCGTCCTAAGAGAGCTGCTGCCTCAAAGGATATCGTGCGATACCCTCGGGAAACTCTTATGGCAATCTTACACTGTACGCTCTGAGGCATTTGACAGCCAATCTATGCGACCATACAGGGGCTCCATGAAGGGCCATGGACCGCACTACAGCTGCATATAGGCGACGGACTACTTCCTGAAAGTGTATTTATGACTTAGTTTTGATTTTAACGTAGTCATTTAAGAAAAAAAAGTTTCCTTTCAACCTCATCTTTAATGTCTTACGTTATGAACGGATGCCTTTTTTGAGTTTTGGACACTTTCTGGGATATTCTTTATATTTAAACCAAAATAACATTGATTTATTATTTGTAAATTTGAATAATATAATAATAATAAAATAAATATTGTTCAGTTAACATTATGATACACTAAAAGATAATCAAGTCTTGGTCATTAGAGTGATGGTTGGCTTGTTCGGCTACAGCTAAAATTAATATTGAGTTTTCTATTAAGATTTTCTCAATATTTGCCCGATGTTGGCGGTGTGTTCCACCCCCGTGCCTCGGAGGGCATGTTAAGCCGTCGGTTCTGCGCCTGATCTCTCTCCTTTCTTGTCGGATTTCCGTCACATCGGCCTATGAGAGTGAAGAAGTATAGAGTGCGGAGCAGCGTAGTGGGACTATGCTCTAACAACCCTCTCTCCTATGAGCGAAGAGCCTTGTACTCAGCAGTGGGACGTTAATGAGCTACTTACCTTATACAAAACTTTTTAATTAAAATCGAAGAATAATTTGTTAGGACACCATAAATTATGCAAATAAAGTTTGCATAGTAATAAAGTAAAAGTTAGTTTTGCTGCTCTTTCTATTAAGTTAGAGGTTCATCCCGACGCAAAATCTCCTGGGAAGAGACGCGTTTCCGCCTTTTTGCAAAATCCAAACTTTTGCCTAGAATTTTATCCCTATTCAGCTTCAGTTTGCCGTTTTCGTTCATTATGGAAACAGTGAATTCATTACATTGAATTTATACTCAAACTATTTATTCGAAGCCAAAATGCAAATGTATGCATTCGCGTAGAGGATAAATGTATTGATATGCAAAATTCGATATGCGACTGGATATCTATAAATATATTTTCTTAGTAATATGTCAATGTTATTTATGACGGAAGTAGATGTTGCTAAAGCAATTGCATAATTAAATAGAAAGAGACGGCAATAACTCGTTAAAGGCACATGCGTCGTATCGTACCTACACGATCCGAGGCCGCATTAGGGGTGCTATAAAGGGAGCCGAGATTGCGAGTACGGTACCGCCTAGGAAGTGGCGGCCCAAACACGTCCTTGACGACCCAGACGACCAAATTACTATTAACTACGCTCCTTACACTAACACACATATACAGCGTCTTCGCTGGCAAAGACGAGGTCCCCGCTATCTAACGCACTCCGGCCGCGGCCCCCAGCCCATGGGCGTCAAGACTAATCACCTATCATTTATCCTTTTCAGCAGCAGCAAACGTAGCTCTCAGCCCAGGTCTGAGCCTCGCAGGAAGTGCCATTAGAGCAACTTTTCCCCCACGACGGAGCTTCTACGCTCGCCATTCCTCTCGGTTACGCTGTAAAAGCCAATAGGACTAACAGCAACTACACACTCAAAAAAAAAAAGGGTTCGGTACGCATTCTTAGTGACTGCGCAGAGGCACAGACCGTTGTCTTTGTGATAACAAGTACTGCTATAATATATTCACCCGACTTCTGCCCTTGTCATATAGGAAAACTCATTATCATTTATTCATTATATTGTGTTGTTAATTACTGTCTTATTCTAGTTTCATTATTATATTCTTTCTAATATCTCACTTTAATTAATTAATTACTTTATAAATTCCTTCTTTCCTGAAATGATCGAAAATTCGTTATAAAAAGATATTAAATAAACGTATTCTTAATCAAAGTATATTCTGTATTAGCTCTTAGCATTAGGAGGGTATTTTGAAAATAGTTATGTTGAGGGTCGTTATATTCAAATTACACAATTATATTCTTCATACGTTTATCTCATGTACTCGTATTAAATTTTAATATACGCTTGTGAATCCCGCTAAGTAATGCCAATTAGCTAAGCTGTACTAATTAAATATGACACCTTAATACATATATTTATTTACCTAAACTAATTACAGTAAACATGAGTGTTTTTGTATATAAGAATGTATGTTTGTAATGTTTTACACAAAAACTACTGAACCGATTTCAAAAACCTTTTCACTATTAAAAAGCTGAAAAGGCTTTATTACTTTTAAAATAAATAGGAATCTGTAATAAAATGCATTAATGTAACCCAAGGTGTGAAAAACATGGTCACAAAAGTTCTGTCATCGCGTGCGCTGCGGTAACTATTGAAGATAGGACATAAAAATGTTCTTCAATATTATAGATGGTATTAATATCTATAAAAAAGTCCGTGATACCATATGTCCAACTACTGTCGTTATGCCACTATAACTATTTTTTTAAATTTCAAAAGTTAAAAAAGCGCCAAATTAATCTATCTATGTTATTCATACTTTTGTATGAATCGTCATACTATTAATGGCATGTTATATGAAAGACCGTATCAATACCTATAAAATAATGTTCATATTATTAAAATCGGACATTCCATTCAAAAGATATAACGAGTTTAAAAATCTCAATCTAAAGTAAATATATAATTGTATACCGAGTTGATGAACTCCTGAGTGTCAAATGTTGAAGTTCTGAAACAAAGTATTACAAAGAAATCTCTTCTCTAATATTATAGAATGAAATTTTGCTTTTTGAACGTTTCTTTTTATTTTTTAACAAAATATAACAATGAAGCTAAAATTACTGCACCGATTTCAAAAATTCGTGCAATATCTGTAGACTATTTTTGAATTTACTAATGTCAGACATTCTACGGAAATGATGTTACGAATTTACAAATATATTAGTTAGATATATATTCGTGGTAAAGTAAAAGTCTGTATATTGATTAGATTATGAATGTGTGTATCTAATAATGTATGAGGAAGTTATTAAAACCTACATGAAATACAACTTTTAATAAACAATAATAAATCTATAGTCCGACTTAGTAGACTTTCCAATGACATGAGATCGGTATCTACGCTGTTGAAACCACAGGGTATTGCTAGTATTATATTTAACTGTATCGCCAAAGAAAACGTAAACTACGTAACGTAATCCTTTTATCCACAATCTTTACTCGCAGATATTCCTGGCCTTATTCATTCAAACTTAATAAATTTTAAACCACAGGTTTCTTATTAGAAGATGATTAGCAAAATTTTTTTTTAACTCTTTATTTAAGGAGCTTAGTCAATATGCGACTATGTCGCTCCATAAGGTAAACAATCATATAAAACACTCACTTATTATCTATCTAAGCTTAAAATAATTTTTAACTAATCTATATATAATCTTTGATTCATGACTGTACGGAAATGCCAGTAAAGTAATGAATTCCCCTACATCTAAATTATAACCTAGTTGCACAGCACAATCAATTCTTAATGCTTCGTTCCGCACACACTCCATCGACACGTGGTAAATATCCCCACAAGTGGAGCAATTCGGAGTTTCCGATTTTTTTATTAAATATGCGTATTTATTTGATGGAATGTGACCGAAACGAAGCCTTAACGCTATCCTTAAGTCCATCCGATTAATTGCCTTTCTCTCTCGACCGCTTATCAAACTACTCGGCCCAAAGAGAAAAGCAATCGGTTTTGACTTGCACAAATTTATCTGAAAAAACTGGCATAATCTTGCCATCGATACAGGCTTCTTTAGCTAGATCGTCGACCGTCTCATTTCCAATAACACCCACATGAGATGGCATCCATTACAAATACACAGTTTTGAAACCAGAAGTATAAGATAACAACTGTTCCAAAATTCCATAGGCTATCGGTGTGCCTCGAAAAGTCGAGCTACATCGAGCCAAATGTTGCAGGGCGCTCCTAGAATCCCTCAAAATTACAAAATTGTTGGAATTAACTGTTTCAATATAAACTAAGGCTTCAGAAATGGCAATGAGTTTTGAAGTCATTATGCAATGTGACTATTATTTTGGATGTCAAAGATTGCCACACCTGAAGCATTGCAATCTTTGGACCCATCTGTAAAAACTTGGTAATAATTGGTGTATGTATCGATGAGGTATTGTTCCACTATTTTTTTTAATTCATGAGATTTCGTTTTTAGGCTTAGTGACTGTTGAGATATTCTCTTAAACAAATTCTCTAATATTAATATTGTTTACCCATGTTTGTAAAGAGAACATCTCTAGCAAAAATTTGTGTAAAAACAGTCTCTAAAGTTCATTCAGTCTTCCTAATGTCCGTAACTGTACTTTATAATGAACTCTCTTCTCTTTTAAAAATATCTCTCAACAGAAGACAAGACATTTAAAGATATGCTTAAACTCACAGCTAAGCGGAAATTTTAACACATTAATTTGTTTCGTTAGTCAACGTCGAGTTGTGTTTACGAGAGTTATTTGTTAACTTTGAAGTATGTTTCATTATACTTAGGGAAAATAATAGAATATATTTATTTCCGAAATATAAAATGCGCTCTGTGTACTTTATTTTGTGGAATTTGAATGAAACTAAGCTGAAACGGTCGGCCATGTAACGCTCGTTCAAATAAAGTCGGTTCTCGTCACGTATGGATACGAAATATCTAATGTTTCTGCTATATCTTCAGCTCCTACGTATAAAGAGCCAAGTATACCATAAATTATTTATTTATATACAACCTTTTCTACTAATGGCATGTTTTTAGGTATCTATTTTTGAAGTGCAAGTCAAATAGGCGCATGACGGTAAAAGTTTTACGAATGAAATGCATGGTTAGCGTCACGAAGATGTGCAGCGTTTTTAATGCATTTTATACGTTTTTCGTTTGAAGGTTTATAAATATATAACAAAAAACACGTGGATTTTCTATTTACAATCTCTGAAATCTAAAGTTTTAGATTTGTATAATGCCAATTGCCAAAGAAATTCCACTTCTGAGATGTGTACTTTGAACGCACGCGCTTTTAACTTTTTTATTTATGAAATCGTTAAAGTTAGTATTATTATAATTAATTAAGGTTTAAATACGCTTCATCATATTTAAATAAGCAATTTATAGAAGTAATACATTCGTTATAAATGTTTTTTCTGATGAAAAAACGTTGCTTCCCATATATAGGGAAGATATAATCATCAAAATTACAACAACAATTTTCCACGCTTCTTTTATGTGTCAAAATATTTGGCTATTTGCTTTACTGCGTCATCAAAATTTGTAATCATTTCTTCTTCACTTAATTCTTCCGACGATTCACTAGAACTTATTATCTTTAATTTATTAAAGATATATTATTAAATTTCGCAGATTTATTGTGTTTTTGATTATCTAAACTTATTTTTAGGCAATAATATAGTTTGTACTTGATAGTTGCCATAAAAAAATTAGTAAACAACTTGTTGCTTAGTCCTGTAGTAGCATGCGAGCTATTGATTCAATATCTAACCTTATTTCATATTATTTTATACATTACTATTTACCGAACAATCGCTCTCGGTCTGAGAAATAGTTGTATACACTCCAGCATTTTTATCACGCGGCTGGCAATATGATACTTTCGGCCCTATACTATTATTTCGTAATATGAACCTCGCATATGTCTTAAGTATGCATATATTTTTTATTTATAACATTTCGTAACAAATCTTATCTGTAATACGTGCAGTAAACGAATACGCTGATAATTGCGGGGGTTGTATTACTTAGATAAATATTATTGTTGTATAATGATAGCCGTCACAGATTGTGTAACTGAAACCTCAAGGCTCGTGTGAGAAAATTTGATACGAAATAATGTCCACATGAACTGAATTAGCTGGTCCCGGCGGAATTTCTGAGCCCGTGGGAATATGGGAAAATCTGTAATGTAACCTTAATATATACCAACCTTAATGTTATGTCAAACAGTCGTTTTCGGCACTGATATTATAAAGAGGAAAGATTAGTATTTTTGTATATAACGAATAAACACAAAAGTACTGGACCGATTTTAATAATTCTTTTTTCATTAGAAAGTTACATTATTATTGAGTAACATAGGCTATATTTAGTACTAGGTTAAAATAGAAATCTTTAGAAATTCCTATTAAAACCAACCGAAGGTGTAACAAAACTAGCCATAAAATGTATTTCATCGCATAATCTGTGAAGAGTATTATTGACAGGGCAAAAAAATGTTAAAACAATATTATAGAATATATCAAGATATACAAAAAAGTTCGCGAGACCATATGTCTAACTAAAACCATATGTCTATGGTTATTAGACTGTGAGAGTCTCATCTGATGGAGCCAATCTAGGCCAGCTTGGCGACTGGCTTCCCTCGAAGTGGAGGACCCCAAATATCATCTCGCGTTACATCTAGCATCGGAGTGGGGGTAACGGTTTACAGGCGCTCGGCAGTTCAGCCAAGGCCAATATGGCGACATCCATCTTTCGCTTCAGTTGTTTAACTTGCATTTCTTCCACCGCCTCAATTTTGTGTTTAGTTATTACATATCGCATTACAGCAGGCCCAGGAGCGGGAGTAAAGTTAAAGGCGCTCAGCAAAGTAGCCAAAGCCAATATGGCGGTATCCATCTCAGGCATTAGCTGTTTAACTTTTCCACCGCCTCAATTGTTTTGTTTATTTATTATATACTGTGTTACAGCTGACCCAGGAGTGGGATTAGAGTTTTAAAGGCGCCCGGCAGTTCAGCCAAGGACAATATGGCGGCACCCATCTCTTTCCCCAGCTGTTATATGTGCAAAGTCGTGCCACAACACAGTATCTTTATATTTACTGTTTTTTTGTTCCCTCAAAACTTGTGAAATTACTGGACTACACTCTAACCGTACAAGACAGATGTTTGGAAGACTAACGTAACAAAATATATATTCTTTTTCATCTCCAAAATGGCTGGTCCGATTTCGATAGGACTTTCTTTGGCACATAGGTGATAATACTTTATTGCATATTTTATATATTAAAACCTGTCATAAGTACATGTCGATCAATATCACCATTTTTTTATCTCAAAAGCAAATACCAACCTGTTTTTTAAAGTACCCGTTATAAGCTGGGGATCATTAGAGCGTTTTGTTAAGACATTCCTTAGATGATAAGCATTTAAACTTGTTAATTATCTAACAGCCTAATTCTCTTAACAAGTCTGTGAAAGATACTCTTTCCGCCCCTTAGAAATATTAACGCAAAATATCTATTAAATATATTAATTTAAGCAAATTTTGACGCTGTCTTAATGAGTATTTACTTTTATAGCGGAAATTTAATTTAGTGAATATATTTGTGAATCAGTGACAAACAACTTTCATAAGAATAATAAACTACGAAGCAATTCCCGTAAATATTGAGTTATGAACATCACCGTCAAAGTTGTGTGAAAATAGAAGGAACAAAGTTAAAATTTAAGTCAAATTATTATGTCTATGATATTACTAATGAGAGATAGTTACTAATTAATAAGTTTTGTTAATTCAATGGACATTGTGATAAAACACTAGTGATACATTGTAAAGTCAATAGCTTTAATCAACTCACATTATCTAACGTATTTTGCACCATATAGGTTTATATAAATTTAGATTATATAGTAACTTAGTAAAAAATTATTTATATGCTGTGCAGCCCCGGCATAGAATAGGACTGCCCCTAGCTCCCCGTGGGTGACGTAAAAATCGTGTAAGGGACATTCGCAGGTGAGTACTGGTACACCTCCAATCTAAATTTCGAGTTGTACTAGTTCTGACTGTGCGAGTTTCAGGAGGGCACACACCATATTACGCCCTCTTCCGATTGGTGGCGGATACTACCAAACGACAGCATTCCCAAAGAGGGTTGACGTCAGGCAGGCGGCCGGTCATAAAACATCAAGCCAAAACCATTACAGCATGTTAGGTACGAAAAAGAATAATGGCGATAGGGCTAGGGCGTACCCCCGAGGCGACGCGCAGTTGCAGCACCCGGCAGTTGTGGGAAATGGACAAGGGTTGTTGCATCAGGGACGGGTGCAACGTAAGAAGCGAGTCCGGGAAATAAGGATGAGGTTTGCGAGTTGGAATATAGGTACGATGACTGGGAGGGGAAGAGAGTTAGCGGATGTATTAAAGAGGAGAAGAATCAATGTAGCGTGCGTGCAAGAGACAAGGTGGAAGGGAACGAAAGCAAGAGAAATTGGGGAAGGTTATAAATTTTACTATTGTGGCAGCGATGGGAAAAGAAATGGAGTAGGTATAATATTAGATAGTGAGCTGAAAGAGTGTGTGACTGATGTAAAAAGAATAACGGACAGATTAATAGTAGTAAAGGTAATAAAAGAAGGCTTAGTGTTGAATATTATAAGCGCATATGCGCCACAGACTGGATGTGATGACAGGTTGAAGGAAAAGTTTTATGAAGATTTTGATAGTGTAATACTAGATATCCCAGATGACGAAGATATATACGTAGGAGGAGATTTTAATGGCCATGTGGGAGAAAAGAACAGTGGTTACGAAAGAGTGCATGGGGGATGGGGGTTTGGTAATAGAAATATTGAGGGAGAAGCCTTGCTCCAAACTGCTTCAGCATTTGATCTAGCAATAATTAACACCTTCTTTAGAAAAAGTGACCAACATTTAATTACGTACAAAAGCGGGAACCACAAAACACAAATTGATTACTTTTTACTTCGAAGAAATAAAATTAGTTCAGTTAAGGATTGTAAAGTATTGCCAGGAGAATCACTAACAACCCAACATCGTTTATTAGTTTTAGAGATCAAAACCAAAGTCAAAAGCAATAGAAACAAAACAAAAACAGTACCGAAAATTAAATGGAGCTTAATTGAAAAACCAGAGTATGCAGAGGAATTTAGAAAACAAGTAGTTGACAAAATGATCGAAATGAAAGAATTAGCAGATAAAACCGTGAATGAATGTTGGAATGAGATGGCGGGATGCATTAGACGTGTAGCAAAAGAAGTTTTTGGACAGTCAAAAGGTAAAAGAAAAATTGATAAAGAGACATGGTGGTGGAATAAGGAAGTACAACAGGCACTAAAAGATAAGAAAAATGCATTTAAAGAGTGGCAAAAAGTAGATGAAAGTAATCAAACCGATAAGCATAGTAAAATAACAAAATATAACGAAACCAAACTAAAAGCTAAAAGAGCTGTGGCTATTGCAAGAGCCAATGCTCAAGAATCTTTATATAAAACACTGGAAAGTCCAGAAGGTACGCAAAAGATATATAAAATTTCAAAAGCAAGAGAAAAAAGAGGAAAAGATATAAATTACGTTAATTGTATAAAAGATAGTAAGGGGAAAGTATTGTCAGATAACGAAGAAATTAAAAAAAGATGGGAAAGATATTTTGAAAACCTAATGAATGAAGAGAATAATTGGAGTGGAGTGTTGGAAGATGTTCCATTGAATATGGGAGTTGTTAGAGAGATAGGCATAGAAGAAGTACAAAAGGCTGTCCAAAGTATGAGAAACGGTAAATCGGTTGGACCAGATGAGATACCAATAGAAGTGTGGAAGTTTCTGGATGTGGATGGATGGACGTGGCTGTCTTTGTTCTTCAATAAGTTGTTACAAGAAGAGGCGATCCCTGACGAATGGTGTATCAGTTCGCTGGTGCCTATTTTCAAAAACAAGGGTGATGTACAGGACTGTAACAGTTATAGAGGAATAAAGCTCATGTCACACAGCATGAAAGTATGGGAGAAGATTGTTGCTAGACGAATGAGAGAAGAGACGAATGTGACAGAGAATCAGTTTGGGTTCATGCCAGGACGTGGAACAACGGATGCCATATTCTCACTTCGCCAACTTTGCGAAAAGTACAAACGAGTACATAAGAACTTGCATATGGTGTTCGTTGATCTGGAGAAGGCATATGATAGGGTACCCCGTGAAGTCTTGTGGTGGGCTTTGAAAGAGAAAAGAGTGCCTGGGAAATACCTGCGTCTTATCCGTGCTATGTACGGTAGAGCAACTACATACGTTCGCTCCGCAGCCGGCGAAACTAACAAATTCAATGTGGGCGTAGGTTTGCATCAGGGATCGGCTTTAAGCCCTTTTTTGTTCCTCCTGGTAATGGATGCACTGACATCAAACATACAAGAGGAAGCACCCTGGTGCATGCTGTTTGCCGATGACATTGTGCTTGTTGGAGAGGATGGAGCTGAGGTACAGAGAAGGCTAGAAATATGGCAGGAAAAACTGGAAAACGCAGGGTTGAAGATCAATAGGACCAAAACAGAACATCTGTTCTGTGATTTCGGGGATCCATCCAGTTTTTCTTCGATTGTCTTAGATGGTGTTTCCCTTCGAGTCTGCTCAGATTTCCGTTACCTCGGCTCTATCTTCCAAAACGACGGCGGCATTGACCGAGATGTTACTAGCAGGATAAATGCAGGTTGGATGAAGTGGAGGCAGGTCTCGGGAACAATTTGCGATGCCAGAATGCCCCTTAAACTAAAGGGGAAGATTTATAAGACGATCGTAAGACCTGTCATCCTGTATGGATCAGAGTGCTGGGCCACCAAAGGGGAGAATGAAAGGAAATTGCATGCAGCGGAGATGCGAATGTTGAGATGGATGTGTGGAGTGACAAAATTGGATAAGATTAAGAATGAGTATATTAGAGGAAGTGTGAAAGTAGCACCAGTGACCGAGAAGTTAAGGAGTGGAAGGTTAGCCTGGTATGGACATGTAATGAGAAGGGAGGATAGCCATGTATGTAAGAGGGTTCTAAATATGATGGTAAGCGGCAGGGCCGGGAGAGGGCGACCAAAAAAAGTGTGGATGAATTGTGTGAAAGAGGATATGTGTATTAAGGGTGTGAATGTAGAAATGACAGCGGATAGAGTGAAGTGGCGAAAGGAAACATGCTGTGCCGACCCCACCTACTGGGATAAGGGCAAGAAAACAACATGTTTGCTTCGATTATTGGTACGGTAAGTTTGGGAAATTGTACCCTTTAATTTATCTACTGCTCGACTGATGGCTTCGATCGTAGCTAGTTACCATATTATCTGCAAAGAAATTATATTATTATATTACAAGAATTAATAGATATGTTACCTCTTACTTAATGGGCTTCCATTTATATCTGTATCATTACTTACCATCAGATAGCTTACAGACAAACGAGAACTTGACAGTAATAAAAAAAAAATTAAAAGTGCGTGACTACAAAGTACACATCGTCGTCGTCGTCATCGTCGCTTCAACCGATGGACATCCACCGCTGGACATAGGTCTCACGTAATGACGTCCACAAGGCCCGATCTTGCGCTGCCTGGCTCCAGCGGCTACCGGCGACCCTCTTTATGTCGTCGGTCCACCTTGTGGGGGTCTCCCTACCCTGCGCCGTCCTGTGCGGAGTCGTCACTCCAGCACTTTCAGCCCCCAACGTCCATCGATCCTTCGGACTATGTGCCCCGCCCATTACCACTTCAGGTTCGCGATTCGCAGGACTATGTCAGTGACTCTGGTTCTACTACGGATCTCTTCATTTCTTATTAGTTCACGTAGAGAAATTTCGAGCATAGCCCTCTCCAAAGCACATTGAGTGACTCTGAGCTTCCACATGAAGCCCATAGTCAGAGACCACGTCTCAGAACCGTAGGATATCACTGGCAACACGCACTGTTCGAAGGCTTTGGTCTTCAGGCATGAGGGTTATCGGACGAAAATATCTGGCGTAACTTCCCGAACGCAGCCCAACCGAGTTGGATTCAGCGGAAAGCACACAAGTCAAAAGTGAATCTTCTTTGGCAAATTATTTTTTAAGTCTTGTTTATTTTTATACAAATCTAAAACTTTGTATTTCCTTTACTTAGAGGGAGGGAAAAAAAATATGTTAGCAATGTAATTGTCATTAAAATATTAAAAGCGTCGATAATTAATACAATTAATTTATTGAGATCTCAAATAACGAATTGTAAATAAAAATGACACTTGCTTTTTGTTAATATTAAAAATTATTAATGAAATGTTATTTTTGAATTTAAAATCACAAGTCTTCACTACCTATCACAAGTCGCATTGTAAGAGATGATAGTCTTAAACGTATATATTTTATAAATAATATGTTAGTTTATATTGTGTGATATACGTATTCTATTTATTATTAGTATGTATGACCTCTTTCTGCACCACCTATCTACTTTTGCACAATTTTCTTCTCCTTGAGGTTGTCTGAAAGAAATTGCTGATTAGCGATAAGACCGCCTTTTTGTACATTTGCTGTGAACTTAAATCATAATATGTAACTCTGTTTCTTTTAAGGTTTACAATAAAGTTTATATATATATATATATATATATATATATATATATATATGTGTGTGTGTGTGTGTGTGTGTGTGTTTGTGTGTGTGTGTGTGTGTGTTTGTGTTTGTGTGTGTGTGTGTGTGTGTGTCGGAGAATAAGAGAGAACGAAGAAGCATAAAGCACAGGAGCGTAGGGTTCTCCGCCGACATCGTTATTAATTGGATCCATTATTTAATTTCTTATTCTGTGGGCGTTCGTGGGTAATATTGGTGCAATCAAACACTTTATAAATTAACTCGGATTATAATGTTCAATCACTTAATGTTCCCAATATCAATTTACACAAACTCATTAAAACTAATAGCTAGGAACGCGACAGTTCCAACAGTAGACTTCTCCGGTCGAGCGCTACTCGACAACTGTCGAGAGACCGCCGCCGGACTGTCACCATTGAACCTGTCCACGCCGATAGATGGCGCCAGCGTTCCACAGACATCTGCCCTCTGATATATATAAAATTTAAAAAAGAGAATTTATGAAATGTTTTATTTTATATTTTATGAAAAGCAGTATATTTCATTATTAAATGAGGAGCGGCAAATTTAAATGCCACATGTTGTTTGTAAATATTAAAACTACCTAACCTTAAAACGAATTAGCATAAAAAACACTGCACATCTTCGTGACGCTAATCACGCATTCATCCGTAAAAATTTTACCCTTATGCGCCTAAAGAAGTTTCACTTCAAAAATTCAAAAATTCCTGATGAATATTGGACTAAATGAAGCCACAATATAGTAATTAAAAACTGCAATATTACCATGTACATTTTATTTGGGAAACAAACAGTTATTTTATACATAATTAGACAAAACACATAACAGTAAAGTTTATTTTGATTTTAGATTTTTATGCATAAATGCTGATATAAATAAAGTATGTAAGTAGCAGGCCATTAACGTCCCACTGCTGGGCACAGGCCTCCTCACTCCGAGGAGTTTTAGAGCATAAACCCACCACGCTGCTCCAGTGTGGTTTGGCAGGCATAGTAAACAAGTGCACTCTCTATTCCTTCACTCTCAGTGTCCGATGTGACGGGAATCCGACACGACCGGAGAGAGATCAGGCGCAGGACCGACGGCTTAACGTGCTCTCCGAGGCACGGGGGTGGAATACACCGCCAACTTCCTAACTTCGGGCACATATTGAGAAAATCTTAATAGAAATCTCAATATTGTTATTTGAATTGGCCCGACACGGGACTCGAACCCGAGACCTCATGTCTGTAGTCGAACATACTAACCACTAGACTGATGCTGATATAATGTATAACATTACCTTGATTTTTTCCGAAATTCTTCGTATTTTAAAATTTGCAAGTATATTAGTGATATTACTTTGAGCCCCAGCGACGCGGGTGCCAGCTCTAAGTTAAAGTACCTATATTAAACTCGAATAAGTACTTATTTCAGAATAATATATTATGCGTCTTGACCTCAGTGATTGATTTCAATTATATTAAACGATTGTTACTTATAGCGAGTTGGAAAAGATGTAATTTTTTAATCGGGGGGCGCAGTCGGATGTTGTAGCTAATCCGAAATTCAATTACACAAACATATTAACGAAATATATTCAGGTACAACAAACGGTACACACACACCCTTATTTTATTTTTCAAAAATTCGATGGTTTCGACAAATTCTAACTATATAAGTAATGATACTTTGAGCCACAGCGAAGCGTGTGCCAGTTTTAAAATAAAACTACCAATATTGAACTCAAATAAGTTCTTATTTAAAAATAATATTCTACGACTAAGGTTTGACCTGAGTAATTTATTTCAATTACATTGAATGAATGATACTTGTAGCTCGAAAGTGGAGTAACAATGAAACAATAGAACTGTGTGCACTTGTACAATATAATACAATATAAGCAATATGAACCATCACATATGCAAAGTACCTAATAATATACGTTTGGGTCAAACTCAACACATAGTTATGCGTATGAGAGCTTTTAAGGCTTTACGTCCTCTGTCTCTTTCACACTCGTTGTCAAAAGTAGCGCTGTCCCTTTCTAAATAGCTCGAGCGACAACTAGCGGTCGCTCTACAGATCGTGTGACAGTTGCTTGCACGCATGTCTTTGTATTGTATTGGCGAGTGCTTATTACCTGTTCTACGTTAAAATGTACAATTCGTTATAAAATTATGGCTCGTAATTTACATCCGAAGCCTACATTCGTGGTGTGTGATAAATAAATATGTGTTTGTGTCAGTAAATGAATGTTCGCGGTGTTGACATTTCTGGTTTGTTGACTTGGAGTCCTAAGAACAAAATCAAGATAAAGCTGAAACGTATGTAACTTTGTTTGATGATTAATGTGATAAAATTTTTCGTTTTATTTGTAATATTATGTATGTTGACATAAAGATAAGCATCTGCTTTAATTTACTTTTCATACAAGTAGGTAATTGTGAGAAAAATTGAAACAGTTTCACGTACTTAATTCCGGATAAAACTAAGTTTAAATTATATTTTTAACAGTTTAAAATAAATTAACTGTGCTTTTATAATATATTAAAATATAATAATAAGTGTTCGTACACAAAAAACATCTATCATTATCACGCCTAAGTAATCTAAATTATATTATAAACATTTCAAAACCATAACATGAAAGTAATTATAATGCCTTTCTATAAAAATAAAGAAATCTGAGTACTCGTAAAGAAAGTTTATAAAAAAACAATTTATGCTATAGAATTAATGTATATGTACATTTAAATAAAACATTAAGACTTTCATTCGTATAAATTTATGTATAATAGCTTTTTGAGATGGAAAAGAAAAAATTATGATTCAATTTAAAAAGTAATGACCAAATTTAACCTTTCGTTCTGTTATATTTCCTTTTTTTTTACTAAAATAGTGTAGTCTCAAATATTTTATGTTTGAAAGTGACTGCGTGAATATAAACGTTAAAATAGATACATATTTAAATAGTAGGTCAAGTTTATTTTAAATTTAAATCAAAGTCAATCATCAGCTAGCTATTAAAGCCAATTTGTATAAATGAACGCACCGTTGTCTCAATTGATTGTGGTTTAACGATCACTTCTGCCCAATTTGTTTAATAGTTAAAATGTATTACAATAAAAAGTAAATCAATCGGTAATTAAAATTCAACTTGGTTAACAAACTGTTAGTTTGTATTTTGAAATGATATATATATGGATTCACCTTTTTCCGTATTATTAATTTATTTTTTTCATTTCAAATCTAATAACTGTATTCAATGTCTTCATATCGTATATATGTAAATAAGGCATATTTTTTATAATCATACACAGAACGAAAAAATGATTTATTATTTCCGATTATACGTCATAAAATATGTGTACAATGATTTATAACAGAACTAGCTCTTTCCGGTGGTGTCACCTGCGTTTTTCCCGATCTCGTCGAAATATGAGGAAGAGGAAACTTGATCATATACAAACATTTTCATCAAAATCTGTCTAGCAGTACAGAAAAATTATATATATAGATGTGAAATATGACATTGCATTGTATTTGTTCAAATTATATCAATGAGTAAATGATATAATCACTAACAAAGTCTCGCATACAATTTGCGAAATATACTTGACTTTAAGAATCAAAATATATATGAAATAACTAGCTATTGAAACCAAACCATGCTTTGCTGTACTTAAATATAATGTTATTTACTATTCTGGAATTTTGAAATTATCCCCAGAGAATATGGGAAAACCTGTTTTAGTGATAGTCTAAATCGCAAAGAGTTTTAAAAATCACGCAGCAAGTGATTGTTTTCCGATCATATATACATATAGCTATATATGTGGAAATCCGTTCTTATCAAACGACTACATCACCTAAAGAATACGCATTTGGAATTTGAACTTAATCCATAGGGTAACGTTCTTGGAATCTTTTATTCGGGACGAAAACGAATCCAATAAATAAGAGACTATTAAAAACGGCCTAGTAGTTGTTGAGTTATAAATAGTGTAAGTAACACGACTTTGTTTTATATAAATTGTAAATATGAAATTCTCCTTCCTACCTTTCTTTTCATGTCAAATTAAAATTCCATATCGCGTCGGTTTCGCTTTTAACCACGTTGTAATAAATAATAATTAAACGATAAAAAATCTCGCAAGCGTGAGATGGACGTAAACATATCACATCAACAGCTACGGTCATTGCCGTGAAACTAATCATATTACATAAGAAGATATTTGAATTGCAAATGCATTCGCTTACATCCATATGCATTTAGAGACGAAGCATAACGAGAGCGATTAGAGTAAACGTGTAAATAGTAGTATTACACTTTAAGTTTCTTATAATAATCGGTTGTTATTGATTACTAAAGACTCACCCTGGTTTTGTTCAGGTAGTAATCATATCGCTGTTCCTCATTAAGAAAGTTGAACCTACAAAAACACAACTGTTTAGGAAAGCAGCTTGAAGTCATTTTCATTGATAAAAGCTTTAAAATCTCATGTCTAGATCACGTCAAGCAATAAACCAGTGGTGTAAATAAATTTCTTTGATGGGGCCCAACCGCAAAAATTTACGAACTTATGTTAATTTTAATAGTACCTCTTAAGTAGTTATCCAAAAGTAATAACAAATATATTTTCAAGAGCATAGGTTTATACATTTACATTCATTCGCATTCACTATCCCATATACGTCCCACTGCTGGGCATAGGCATCCTTTCTTAAGCGAGAAGGAATGACCTATAGTCCCCACGTATGATTATGATGTATGTATATAATTTTACAAATAAAGGTACGAATTATTGACCAATATATCTTAATAAGCAAAAACTGCTTTGGTGTTACGCTGAATACAAAACTTCGAAGGAAATCTCATGTTAAAAAGAAGCTTGAAGAGCTAGATATGGGATATAGAAAGATGTATTGTCTACTTGGAAGGCATTCAGCACGGACAGTACCCAGTAAGCTACTACTATATAAAACGGTCCTAATACCAGTATGGACATATGGTATTCAATTTTGGGGATGTACCAAACCTAGCAATCTCAAAATAATACAAAAATTCCAAAACAAAATACTTAGGGAAATTGTTAACGAACCTGGGTACATAAGAAATAGCGATCTTCACAAGGACATAAACATGGAGCTCGTTAATAATCACATCGAAAGAATTGCCAAAGCTCATCACCGAAGACTTCGCCATCGTGTGTATCCCGAAACTGTTAAACTTCTGGATATCAAACGGACAAAGAGAAGACTTAAAAGAACAAAACCTTTTAAGTTAGTGAAAGTGCAGTGACTCATTATAGTGTAGTGTAGTGTTTTTAAGAAGGTATTCAAGAACAGTGTGAGTCAATAGACATTATAGTAAACTAAGCATAGTCTTTGGAGTCTAGACTTAGATAATACAATTACATATTATGAAGATTAGGTCAAAGTATTATTACTAATCAGTCTATAAGGCTAGATCGTAATCGTTGGTTATAATAAAAATGAAAGAAAAAAAGCACTTTCATCTTTCATGCGATGAAGGAACAACATCTTAATGAAATCTGCATTCATTTACAATGAAATAAAAATAACCATTTAATTTCAATAAGGTATTTATATAATATTTCAATTCAATAAAAAAAAATTTTTTTTCGGGCTTTCTGTTCCGCAAAAGTGTTTATTATATAATCAAAGTTTAGATCGGGCCATAGAATTTTCAATAGTAAGACTAGCCTATACCTATCTTGTCCCATGTGCTTCGAGTACCTCTTGGGCCGGAGCTCTATTAGGCCAGGGGCCTGGCAGGGGGCTGGCATTGTGCCAGCCCTGCCACTCCATAGTTATGCCACTGCATTAAACCCTACCTCATATATACACATGACACAAATTAAGACATCAGAGGAACTAACTATCTTATACATCTGTCTTTGTAGATGCGACTTTCTTAATAGGGTCCAGCGATTTACATATTTGTCTAGATTTATGTCCATAAATGGTCTGGACTAGAGCTTTCAGTTATGAATAACACTATAATGTATCTAATTTTTCATTTTTGGACAAGAGAGTGAGCTCCATTCTTACGTAATATTTTTAGTAATTACTTCCAATTTAGGATACCGAATGAGTTTCTGAAGTGAAACTTCTTAAGGCGCATGAGGGTAAAATTTTTAAGAATGAAACGGCAACACTGTCATACGAGATTACTACATCGTTAAAATTTTAAATATGTTCATTTCTATTTATTTTAAAAGTTATACTCTTTTCTTACATAAAATAGAATGCTCCATAAGAAGAGGGAAGGTAACCCTTCCCTCTTCTTATGAGGTCGAATTAGAAATCGCCAAAATTATCATTACGTAATTAATGACTAGATAATACCACAGTTATTTATCTCGAATTATGAGTTGGTTAAATTTATCGATAGTATTTAAATGTCTCACTGACGCAGTGGCGCGAATATTGGCTTCGTTAGAAGAAGACCTTGTGTAGAAACCATAAGACGTAAATTACGTCACCTTAAGTGAGCGATAAATAAAATGTAAAAATAGCGCAAATTTACTTAAATGATGTTCTTATCCAACATTGTATTATTATACGAAAAAAAGTTAAAATAAGAACTTTCGCTTGAATTCACAAAAAAAAGATAGATCCTAAAAAAAGGTTATAGCCATTATGGACGAACATAAAAATGAAACGAGATAACGGTCCCAGACGGGAACAGGAAAATACGAGGGCTCAGAAGTTTTATTACTTGTATTGAGATGTTATAATCACAATATATCTTTAATTTTGTAACTTGTTAAATAACTCGGTTTAATGGATATCGATAGCACGTACAAACGGACAACTTGCATGTTAGACATTGTAACGTTTTTATAATTTTGATGATTATATCGCCCCATAAATTATCGATCTAAATTATAGTTTTTTAATTAGATAACTCAGATAATTACTGGTAAAAGAGATAGTAGTAGTAACTGCCCCATTGGTCTAGTGGTTAGCACGGTTAGCATGTTTGACTACAGACGTAAGGTCCTGGGTTAGTCCCGGGTTGGGCCAATTCAAAAATCAATATTGAGTTTTCTATTAAGATTTTCTCAATATTTGCCCGAAGTTGGGAAGCTGGGGGGTGTGCTCCACCCCCGTGCCTCGGAGAGCACGATAAGCCGTCGGTCCTGCGCCTGATCTCTCTCCGGTCCTGTCGGATTCCCGTCACATCGGAATATAAGAGTGAAGAAATAGAGAGTTCACTTGTGTACTATGCCTGCCAATGCGCAATGGAGTAGCGTGGTGGGTCTATGCTCTACGGATTGTACGGTTGTGTTTGCTCTCTCTCCTATGAGTTAATGGGCTGCTACTTACCTTTACCTTTTTTTTATTTATTATTGCTTATTTTTAGCAGCCCATTAACTCATAGGAGAGAGAGCAAACACAACCGTGCAATCCGTAGAGCATAGACCCACCAAGCTGCTCCACTGCGGATTGTCAGGCATAGTACACAAGTGCACTCTCTATCCCTTCACTCTCATAGTCCGATGTAACGGGAAGTCGACACGTCCGGAGAGAGATCAGGCGCAGGACCGATGGCTTAACGTGCTCTCCGAGGCACGGGGGTGGATCACATCGCCAACTTCCCAACTTCGGGCAAATATTGAGAAGTTCTTGATAGAAAACTCAATATTGATTTTTGAATTGGCCCGACTCGGGACTCGAACCCAGGACCTCATGTCTGTAGTCGAACTTGCTAACCACTAGACCAATGAGGCAGTCATTGGTGTAAACCATTAATAGATAAAAGTTCTTTTTAGTTTAGCGTGCTACAATCTCAGACTTTACCATCTTTAACCACAAGGTAAGACCACATTCACAAACGCAGACCGTCACAACTAATATGGGTCATAAAATAGTTTCCAAAATTAAGAATATGCATTATTTTGAGAGCTTCATTTGCGTGCGAACTTATGAGGACAATTTTTTTTAAAAATTCGCGATAGTATTTGCCTATCTATCAAGCTTGACTCCCTAAAACCTTTTTTACGTTAATCAAATTTGTTCTCTCTCGTTATGCGACGCAGACGAAGTCCCACGGATCGGCTAGTACATAATAAAGCGAAAATTATACAGGATGAATCCTTTCTGGATAATCCTAAGGTAAGCATAAAAGCGTTTTTATAACTTATTTAATATTTTTCCGGCGTTTAACGCCACGCCTGCGTAAGACTACGTCGCGCATTTTAATCAAAATTTAATTCGAGGCTACACACCGAAGGAGGAAATTTTATCCCACGCAATTATTTTTCCTACCTGCCTAATATTTGTCCTGTTTATCATGATTTTTTGTAACATTACGTTCCTTAAAAGCTTGTTTATCTAGATTATAACCTTAGATAATGATTAGTCATATTTGTAATCCTTATTACATTATCATTTAATAGGATAAGGATTAATACAGAGCTATGAATGATATGACACCTTGGGTTTCATTAATGCATTTTTATTAGGCATTCCTATTTTTTTTTTATAAAGTGACTAGGCTATTTCGCTCAGCGAAAATGCATCTTTTAAATGATGAAAAAAAATTGAAATCGGTCCAGTAGTTTTAGTGTGAAAACATATATACATATAAAAACACCTCATGTTTCCTCTTTTTAATTTTAGTTTATATGAGGGGAATGAACATTTACATTTTTACAAGTTTAACGCGTGACTATTTTATGCTGTAAGTAGCAGCCCATTAACGTCCCAAAGCTGGGCACAGGCCTCCTCATTCCGAGGAGCGAGGGATTGTAGAGTATAGACCCACCATGCTCCTCCACTGCGGATTGGCAGGCATATAGTACACAGGTGCGCTATCTATTCCTTCACTCTCATAGTCCGATGTGACTCGAATCCGACACGATCGAAGAAAGATCAGGCGCAGCACCGACAGCTTAACGTGCTCTCCGATGCACGGGGGTGGATTACACCGCCAACTTACCAACTTTGGGCAAATATTGACAAAATCTTAAAAGAAAACTCAATATTGGTTTTTGAATAGGCCCGAACTCGAACCCACGACTTCATGTCTATAATCGAACATGCTAACCACTAGACCAATGAGGCAGTTCGAACGTTTTAAACAGTATCGTCACTTATTATCTTATGAGATTTTAATGAAGAACTAACCTGTATTTAATCAAAATAAAACCATATACATGATTAAATTTAGTAAACATCTAGCAATAGTTTTTATAACTTACTTATAATGATTTATCCAAAACAATTATGTCTAAATGATAAAAATATTATTATGGTAATTTATTAAATAGTATTTTATTTATTTCCTTGCTTTACTTGGATTGGATTAGAACATCAACTTATCAACGCACTTACATCCTAATCTAATTATTATTTTAAAGAAAGACTATTAAAAATAACTTTCCCTAAAAAACAGACAAATAACTACAATATATTGTGTAATTTCTCAATTGATTTCTTGAAAAAGAAAACGGAAATTATTTTACTAAAGAAAGTCGTAGTTTTTATGATAGTTTAGAGATATATAAATTACGTATAAAGTACGTTGAATTAGATAAATTCTTGGTAATATTTACCTAAACATGATAATATTGTGATCTTACTACAAATGGAGATTCTTTCTGTACAAATCTTTACGATCGTTTCTCAGTCGTTTGTAGTAAACCTCTGATAATGGTTTTTGCATAATTTTCCAATCAACTTCAAACAATAATTATTTCACTACAAACCTAATCAGTCAGTTTTATTGTATGTTGTATTTATAATAAGCCTCAATAACAGTCTTAATTAGTCCGAAAATAATGTACAAACGATAATTCTTTTACTACAAACTTCTACGAACTTTTTACAGTACATTTAAAATAGGTCGTTAATATTTCATTTATTTCAAAATATTCTTGTTTACTTCAGGTGTGGTGTTATTTATTCAATATTTTTCTAAATATAGCAGCGAATTTAATTGTCAAGAAATATCTCTATTTCATATTATATTTGTTTTCCAATTTTATGATGGCATGATCAGATTTATGGTTGAACGAATCCGAATTTATTGCATTTCAAATCAAATTCATGAAACTTCGGAAAGTTCTGTTCTCCACTTTGAAAAGGTTGAAATTAGATTAGGGCTGTTCAAAGGCTTTCGTTCTGATAAAAAAGGGTGAAAAGGATAAAGATAAAGAAGGAAACTGTTTTCGTTTATCAAAAAGGGTTGTTAATTGATTTATTTATAATATTTTAATTACAATCACCACTTAAAATTTGTTTAATTTCTGTCTGTCGTTCGAAATTGTTCTCTAAACTTGTCTGGATCGAAAATCGTCCTCGTCTCAACCACTGCTGGACAAAGATCTCTCCTAATGAATTCCATACACCATGGTAATACACCATCACTGTTTACTAATTTCCTTATATTACTACGAGATAGGGAATTACGCGGGTAACACTTCAGGGAATACCTAGTGTCATATACACGTATAAATAGAAGAAATGTTAGCTCTTCCATTGGTGACGTGACTTGACTGCTACCTGATGATAAGTGATGTCACAGTCTAAGACAAAAATGCGCTAAGCTGGCATGAAGATTTACATTTTTACAAGTCTATTGCGTGACTATTTTAAACTGTAAATAAATAGCAGCCCATTAACGTCCCACCGTTGGGCACAGGCCTCCTCACTCCGATGAGCGAGGGTTTTAAGAGCATAGACCCACCACGCTGCTCCACTGCCGATTGGCAGACATAGTCCACAAGTGCACTCTCTATTCCTCCACTCTCATAGTGCGATGTGACTGGAATCTGACACGACCGGAGAGAGATCAGGCGCAGGACCGACGGCTTAACGTGCTCTCCGAGGCAGGGGGTAAATCACACCGCCAGCTTCCCAATTTCTAATTTATGCTAATTCTTTTGAAGTATAGGTAGTTTTATAAATAACACGTGGTATTTTAATTAGCTACTTATCATTCCATAATTAAATTATTTTTAATAAAACATAATATAATAATATTTCATAAATTTTAAATTAAAGAATTTTAATAAATTATTTGTATTAATTTACGACACGTTCAATATTTTTATGAAAATTAAATTCATTAAGTTGACATGTCTTCCTTTTTCCCTCCCTAGAGGGAGAGACTCGGAAATTTAAAGTTTTAGATTTGTATAAATATAAACAGGACTTAAAAATTGCCAAAGAAGATTCCCCTCTGACATGTGGACTTTGAACGCATAAAATTTTAACTTTTGATATAAATATTATCGACAATGTTTAAAATATATCGCTTGCGTGCTCCAGTCTTGCAAATTATCCGTTAGTTGACCCAAAAATCGCTTTGCCCAGAGAAAGCGACCAATTTCACTACACATACGGTGTCGTGACAAACGTTCAGTTTAGGACTACAGTGAGACGTGATTCAAGTTTTTCGTAGGTATTTATGCAAAATTAATTGCTGATTATACAAGAGACATCCGGTCTTAAACCTAAAGCACTTAATTATCGATTTAACATATTCACTAATGACAAATAAATTAATTTAATTATATACCACGTTGTGCAAACTAGTTACAAATTTCATTTATCTGACAGATGACAGCAATTTTACATAGCATAAAATGAAGTCGCTTCCGCCTGTTCCCTTAGATCTTTTAAACTAATAAACGGATTTTAATGTACTTTTAACCAACATATATAGTGATTCTAGAGAAAGATTTAAGCCGAAACTGTCAAGGATTTGTAATTTGATATCCTAGCAAACACATTTTTGTGCCCTTAAACCGCAAACCTTACGAGATAGACCAAGTTAATGTGCTACGGAATTGTATATCTTAAAAAGAGCTATGTATAAATCCACAATGGTATGTATAAACCTCTAAAAGACAACCCACAATAACCATTTTTATCTTTTATAGATTACACAAAAAATATGTGTTATATACCAAGCTATTTTATACTATACAGTATTATTTTTTATCAATTGGATACATCACATACGTTGTATATTTCATGTAGATCAAAGCTGCCTTTAACAATATTTCCATAAAATGCGTTTCTCAGAAGATATTAGGGATTTAAAAAGGCATAGGGGCTGGTGGGGTTTGCCAATGTTATATAAGCATTAAATAGATGTAGCAAGCAAGAAATATTGATCATTTCCAATGTAAACTAGTATTGATTAAAATAGGTACTTTATAGGTACACAAAGGTGTCAATACTCTAAAAAATATTGGTATTATCCCCAATTTTACGTTGGTTGGTCAAAAACAGAAACGTTCTTTATTTCTTATCAAGTTTATTATAAAATATGCTTCAACGTTTTGAAACATGACAGAAATTAATCAATATTGCTTTCCCAACTATTAAAAATAATACTTCGTCATAAAAACTTAACTGAAATAACTAAATTATTATCAACAGTAAATGTAAATGGTGACAACTGGTGCAGAGTGTACAGAATGTGAGAATTCATTCCAGCTAACTATTCAGAAAGTCCACAAAGAATTTCAAACAAAAAATATAAGTATAAGGACCTCTTAAAATTTTAAAACATTCCCATCCCAATAATTTCGCTAATGAAAACAAATATTAGACTGTTCAAACAAACGACTGTTGTTTCTGTTTGCGTATTCAGATTCAGCTTCAAAGTTTATCTCATTGAATACAAATGAATCATTAGGGCTTAAGTTAGGGCAGATGCCTACTGCTATCTGCGGGATAGATTAAATAACAGTCATTGAAAAGTATTGCACGACTTTATTACTGAAAATAATATTTATCTTCATTTAATTATTGTCTTTGAAATAAGACAACTCAGCACACGTTACTTCCTCAGTGTCACGTGAAATGGAGAAGGCACGAAAGGAAGTGTACGGTTTATGAGATTCCCAAACAGAACTTTGCTAATCTAGAAATGGTTAATACCTTGTTCTTACATATAATAATGTCGAAATTTTTGTACAAATATGTTAAAACTTAATACCATTACTTTTAATGAATTTACTAAAATATTTATAATCGCTTCGGTCTCAGAAAAGATGGTTTGGTCACCTAAAGAGATGTAGATACGACCACGTACTCATGTTAGCCTTAGCGTTCTCAAACAAGAAGAGAGGAAAAAGAAGAATACCGCGTAGTCGTCACCTGTGTACAAAAATTTGGACCAAGCTAACTTTATCCTTACACACAACCCAAGACTGTAGCTCTTTGCGCCTAAACCGATTCCAAATAATTATCATAAGGCAAGGGAGAAGAAGAAGAATATTTACAATATGGGCTATATACAAAAGGATAACAAATGTCCTACATTTAAGGGTTGAAAGATTTTAGCACACTAGAAAGAAGAATTTGATCTTAATTGGATATATAAAAAAGTATTTTGTTAATAAAAATTGGGCAACATAATTGATATGGGGGAAGTATGATCTAAAAGTAGGATTTGAATAATACACAAAGTATAGCACTTAATTTACATACTTTAACTATTCATGTGGTCGTCTATGTTTTAATTTGCATATTTAACTAGCAAACCCGGCTTAGCTACAGCTTAATGTTACATTACTTTTAATACAGAATTTTAAACTTTCGTGATTCATACTATCTCTACTCTGTTAGATGAGACACACAGCCATCTAAATCATAGTTAATTTATCCTTTTAAAAAGACAGCTTATGTCAGAAAGCATAAAAAGGTTACGCCTTATCATGTCAAGACAACTACTGGTAAAATCCGTAATCTCAGCTGTAAGTGAAGATCTAAGAACAGTCTAAGATGGCAGCTCGAAAACCTGGTAAGATTGTGTATAGCTCTTATCGCGTCTACGCAAAAAAATTTCCTTGGAGGCACATCTTTGCCGGTAACTGGCCACGGCCGAAGCCTCCCACCAGTCAAGACTCAGACAAATTACAAAATGCAATTTCCTATATTTGAACCTAGAGCCTTTGTAAGCAAAGTGAGGCCATTAAAATTATACTGATGTTTAAAATACGGTTTTTGAAGTGAAACTACTTTAGGCGCATGAGGGCAATATTTCTACGCATGAAATGCGTGGTTAGCGTCACGAAGATGTGCAGCATTTATTATGCTAATTCGTTTTAAGTTAGGTAGTTTTAATATTTACAAATAACATATGGTAAAATAACCATTTTAATTTGCCACTCGTCTAATTCTCTTTTCTAAACTTGAAGTTCAAAAATAAAATTTTATTAATAATTTCTATTATTGGTAAAAAACGTGGCATTTTTTTTACAATTTAACATTTGAGATTTAAATTAGTTATTTCTATTAATTTACTACACTTTTAATATTTTATTGACAATTATATTCATTAAATTCCTAACATATCTTCCTCTTTCCCTCCCTCTAAGTCTCGGAAATCTTAAGTTTTAGATTTGTATAAATATACAGGCATAAAAATTACTTTACCATCGTAGTTTCACTTCTGGCACGTGTACTTTGTACGCTTAATTTTTTTCTATAATTGTTTTCAAAATATTCATACGCTTATATTAAAAGTTAGTGTGGAATTCAGAAAGACGTTTTGTTTATTAATGTAATTTAAAGTGATTTAATGGTCCACAACCTTTAGATTATACAAAACAATTGTCTAAATCGTTTATATCTCTCCACGTGTTAAGAAACTCGGGAGAGGTGACTTTCAAAGTTTCAACGCCTTACTAGATATAAAGTAACTTTATCTTTAAACAAGGGTGTCGTTAGCATCTGCTTTATAACACGTTATTTATTTTTGTCTGTCCGTTTTGTCCAGTATATTATAAAAAGCTTAGAGAATTTTGCAAGGTAAATATTAATTCTGAGAAAAAGTGCTTATTTCTACTCTTAATCGTGATTATATCATGGTTTTTCCTTAAAAAACTTTTCATATACTCGTGGCTTCGTACATTGCTGTCACTTGTGATGATGACAGAAAAACCACTTGAGTTATTGTTACTGAGTTTTTCTTAAAAAAAGTCCGCCCGTGTTATCACTCGTATCTTGAAAATAATTGGTGAAATTTATGAAATATCTCCAACTTCTTTTAAATTAATTATTAATTAAAGTTAATCGTTGATAAAATATATAAATAAGTCTACGGCTTCCAGTTATTCTTTAATTCGTCAGATCATTTTTTGAAAATCACTTCAAATTCACATATTTTATGAAAATCCTATAAAGAAATCACTAAATATTCATATATAACACATATAAATTTAAGTTGCCGGATAAAAGTACAATAGTTTTATGAATCTCTAAAAAAAAAGTGCGTTAAAGAGTACACGTGTCAGAAGTGAAAATTGTTTGGAAAACCAATTTTATACATAACTCTATTTATATTTATACATAACTTAAACTTTAGATTTCCTTATAAGGGGGGTAAAAAGGAAGATGTGTTAAGAATTTATGAATTTAATTGCAATAATAATATTAATTGTCGAAAATTAATACAAATAATTTATTCAAATCTCAAACGACGTAACTTCTATAAAAATGCTCATCTTTTTTGTCAATGCATATGTCAATAAACATTAATTAAATTTTGTTTTAAATTTAAAATTTAGAAATAGAAGTTATTTTATATTTTATGAAAAATAATATATTAAATCGTCAAATGACGAGTGGCAAATTAAAATGCCACATGTTATTTGTAAATATTAAAAATACCTAACTTTCAAACGAATTAACATTAAAAACGCTACATATCTTGGTGACGCTAAACAGGCGTTTCATCCGTCAAAATTTTACCTTCAAGCGCCTAAAGAAGTTTCATTTCAGAAATTCATTCGGTATCCTAAATTGGAAGTAATTACTAAAAATATTACGTAAGAATGGACCTCAGTCCCCTCTTCCTTAAGATAAGGCCATCTACAAATTTATTTGGATAAATAAATTTGTAGATGGCCTTATCTTAAGGCAATTAAAAATTAGGTACATCATAGTATTAACTATCCATGACCGAGGGCTCTAGCTCAGATCATTTATAAAGAAGAAGTGCTTAAAGAAGTTTCACTACATTACAATTACAATTGTCATTAGATGTCTTGTACAAGATTATTTACTACTCGAAGTGACGTAGACGTGAACTTACACTGAAATTTTAAAATTAGTCTTAAAACTAAACAAAAAGATTTTTGACTTACAGTTTGAAAGAGACCAAAGAAAACGAAAACATATCACAATTGTATGCTTTTAGCAGAGAGGAAGAACGGTTCACGATTATGTTGGGCTATGTTTATACTTCAATAATACTTTGTATATTATATACATACGTATAACTTTTATGATTTCAATAGATAAAGTTACTAGGGCTTATTTTAAGAGGTAAAAAATCAGCAATAAATGCGTTCATGGGAAAAAAGGGAAATGCGGTTCCCAAAGTCAAGCCACCTGCATTCCCCTCTTCCGTAACGGTCCGACAATCAAAGGACACATGGCGTTGGGCTATCGTTAAATATTTGTACTGTCATTTTTAACGTAACCCACGAATTTAACCATTTATTTCTTTATATGTATATATAAACATAGATTAAAATGTGAGACACTTTTTGAAACAGAAAAATATATTCCAATTATCGGTAAGTTTTAGGACATTATAATATTTGTTTTAAATTAATCGTCTTTTAATTTAAGGCTCGCCTTTCGACTGATATGGTACATCAAAAAGACTTATAATGGTGAATTAATTGATTATAACTAGTCGGAGTTTTGGAAGTAATGTTACTTCCATAACTCAGATATATTATTCTAAAACGCATGTTATAAATTTGAGATAGTCATGTCGCTGATGGAGGCAAATGAGAGGCAAAGGGAGGATGCGGCTCTCTCTCCGTCGAAGGAGACTGGCAATAGGCGCAAGCTCAGTTCAGAGTCACTCAGCGTACGATGGAGAGGGCACGGGGTTTCTCTACGCGATCAAATCAGATATGAGGAGATCCGTAGCAGAACCAAATTCACCCACAAAGCCCTAAGAATCGCGAACCTGAAGTGGCAATGGGCGGGGCACATAGTCCGACGAACCGACGACGTTAGGGCCCGAAGGTGCCTTAATTGTGACCCCCCACAAGGTGGACCGATAACATAATGAGGCTCACCGTTAGCCGCTGGAGCCAGGCAGCGCAAGATCGGACCTTGTGGGCATCATTTCGTGATGATGCGCTCCACTATTCCCTTCAGTAAACTGTGGGCTGTTATAGTATAGTCAACATCATCCGGATCACTAGAGTGGAATGCGAAATGGGAACCACTGTGATCTCATCCAAAGATATTGAGGGGTGCGCTGGGTTTTAGTAGGTATTCTGGTTATTCAGCGAGACTCACACTCCCAATTGAAAGAATTTCTTTTCCACCGGGGAGTGCGTAAAAGCATTTCCCAGCGATAAAAAAAATGTTATAAATTTGAGGTCCATTTTATCGTACGGGACTGAAAAATACGGTAGTTCGTATAAAGATTCCTATTTTTAAGAATACTTTTAAAGTGATTGATGCAATTTCTTCTTTATACAAATTTAATTGTATAAATGCTTTTGCAGTAAAAACAGCATAACTATCTTAAAAACTTTCCTTCCTAGATACAGACTAGGTAGCTAATATAAAAATATAATATTTTTACCAACTTAGCTGGCTGTTAGGGGAAAATTTGCACATATAATATCCGTTTTCACATTTCACTAGCTGACTCACGCAATTTCGTTTGTGTCTACCTCACTGTGTTCATGTATTTGAAGCTTGGTTTAAAGCATTGACAGGGAATTGAAACATTTTTATCAGCTCGTGAGACCGACGCGTGTTGTAGCAAAACGTCGCCACGTTGCCAAGCTTCCCACCAGCTTCGGGGGATTCCCCATCTCTTTCGCCGCACATATCTGTAAATGCTTTGTTTACTACGGTACACGTAACATGTGTCTTACTTAAAATTGTTACACATCTACCAGACATCCCCTGACAGATTGGCTTTTTATTGAAATATATAAATAATAGACAAATTGTATCAAATGTTCTTGGTAGCAAATTTAACAATTTACACAATGTGTTTAAACGCCCACATTCTGCAATATCACCGTCCAAATAAGACAATTGGATCTGATTGTATATTGTCGTCAGCAGCTAATCTATTTCAATGCACCGCAGCTTCTCTGAAATCTCATCAAATGATAACGTTAAACTATCTATTCGGTTACTAAATTAATCATTTCGTCTGAATAAATATATTTAGAACAGTGAATATATTGCAAATTGATAATAAAAGTTGTTGGTTGCGACACAATCATATTTTGCAAGGTGTCAAAAGATTGGTTACGTATATATTAATTTTACATTATTAAAGTATATATTAGGATACAATATATCGGTGTAAAAATCTTACCTCATGTAATAGCCCTATTTCTGGTTAAAAAAACTTTATAAACTAGGCAAACCTCCAAAGAGAAATTTCTCAGAATATCACATGGATTGTTGCAATACTCTTTGAAAGGGAATATGAAAATATTGTCAGCTTTTATAATGTATCAAGCCGAGAAGGTCGTAGAATCTACGCGCTAATCCAAGTATTTCTAGAGAAAAATGTTAAAATATATTGAATACATATTTCCAGTCACGCAGAAGTGGAACGTTTTTTTATGATATTTCGTTTGCACTTAGGTAGTTTTAATATTTACAAATAATATGTGGCAGTTAATATTTACAAATCGTCATTTGAGATTTCAATAAATTATTTGTATTAAAATCCTAACATGTCTTCCTTTTTCCCTTCCTCTAAGTCACGGAAATCTAAAGTTTTAGATTTGTATAAATATAAACAAGACTTAAAAATTACTTTGCCAAGAAAGTTTCACTTCTCTGACATGTGTACTTTGTACTTTTAATTTCATTTTATTGATGGCAGGTTAGCGCTAGTGATGATACATTTTAAAATGTAAGCACATTATACTTGTTATGGTTTTTTCACAGCATCTTATAAGAACATAATTTTATAACGTGGCAAATCTTAGCTGGTAGATTGGATTATTAGACCCAGCCGAAGATAGAACCTAAGACCACTTTTTTTTTTGTCGCTGGGAAATGTATTTACGCACCCCGACTCCGGTCAGGAGTATGGGACTCCGCGATGGGGAAGAACTCGCAATGCCCACTAAAACCCAGCGGGACCGTCGACAACCATGAGTAGGGAGCCAGAGGTTCGGTGAGGCATTCCTCTCTGGCCCCTCGGTTGTAGCCGGCTTACAAATTTTCTACAGGGGGAGGAGTTGTATAAACCTCCTTCTCCTCCTGTCTCCTGCTCCACTTCGTCGGGGCCGGAGTGCCTCAGCGTTATTTACTTTCTCCCTTTGTCGTGCCTCCTTAAGCGAAACTGTCAGTCTCGCAAAAGGTGGCAACCGCTCTCCCAGGCCTGCTCACTGGTAAGTATTGCACCTATAGTACTAGCCAGCGAAAGATCTGTGCCGATCAGCGACGTCATAATGAGTCGCTAAGGATTCCAGGCAGGACATTCTGCCACAGTGTGGTGGGTTGTGTCTGACGAGACACTCGTGACATCTGGCCGACGGCTCACAGCCAACAGTTTGGTACAGGTATTTGCCGATGCAACCTTGAATGGTAAGCACCTGTACCAATCTCTCTGCCCAGCCACTTGTCGAGATGAGGGCGGATCGCCTCTAATATGGCCACGCCCGCCACTGGGGACCCAAGATCATCCTTCCACCTTTAGGTCAAGGCTCTGTTAGCTAGAACCCTGACCCTCCTTGCTTCGTCAGCGTCTGGTAATTCCCCTCTGGTTCTCGCGGCTACTCAACCTAAGACCACTGCTAAAATACGCACCATTGCATGAGAGAAGCCGCCGTAGTGTAGAATGTGTGAATAAATAATTCTTTTACGTAATTTATGTTACATAAACTATTTTCTTATTAAGAAATATTGCCACATAAATAACAATCGAATAACTCATCTGGATAAGTTTTAAGCACAATTGACGAAGACAAAATAAACCATCTTAATAATTTAAGCGATTCCGTACATATTCTTAGATAAGCGCATTACCATAAACAAATGACGAACTTAATACGCTTGTCTTAAAATTTACGTTCTAACTGAATAATTGATAAGATTACGCCTGTTTGAAGAAAATTTTAGAAGTGTTAAGAGAACATTATGAGGATTTTACTAAACGTTAACATTGTACGAGTAAATACAAATATAAAACATGTAAGTGCTAAGTTGATTTTATGTATTTTACTAGGTGTCATTACAGAAGATACCAAATAGGAGAATATCAACAAATGGCATTTATATATTTAAGAAATTATACACAAAGGTACTGACTATAAAGAGAGGAAAATTATATTGGATATGTGAATTAACATCTTGTCAATTATGAGGTATAAACTATGCGAAAATGCAAATCTTTCTCTATTTGTCGGTTTACGATTCGTTATGCTAATATTTAAGTAGTGACAAAATCTTCTGACTACGAGTTAATAACATCACGAGATGGTAAATAAAAGTACATTCTAAAATAGTATAGTGTATCTTACTGGATGGCTCGTATGAAATAATTATTAATTTATATTTCATATAAATTCGGAAACTGTGGCTACCAATGCATCTATAATCTTTTATTACAACTTTACCAAATAGGCAATTTTATTTGATATATATAATAATTTCACAAGGTTTATGAGAAAAACTTTGCGATCCCAATTCAATTCCACGACTATTTTACCAAGAATTTTCATGTCACTAGGCTATAATTATTTGCGCTGGCGCCATCTGTCGGTAGGCGTGGGGCAAAGTCAATAAGTGGCAGTCCGGCGCGTCTCTCGGCAGTTCTCGAGTGGCGGTCGGCCGGAGTGGTCGACTATTGAAACTGTCGCGTTCCTAGCTATTAGTGTTAATGAGTTTGTGTAAATTGATATCGGGAACATTGATTGAACATTATAATCCGAGGTAATTAATAAAGTGTTTGATTGCACCAACATTAACCAAAAGCGCCCACAGAATAAGAAATTAAATAATGGATCCCATTAATGACGATGTCGGTTGAGAAACCTACGCCCCTGTGCTTTATGCGCTCCGTTCTCTCTTATTCTCCGACATATAAATCATTTGCTGTTCGTTAGTCTCGCTAAAACACAAGAGCGGCTGAACTGATTTGGCTAACTTTGGTTTTGAATTATTTGTGCAAGCCCACGAAAGTTTAAAAATATATTTAAAAAAATGCGTGGAGTATTGTAAGAAGAACAATTACACTTTTCCGAAAAACTTTTTACTTCTAGGTGTAAAACATTTGATGTTCGTTCCGTCGCTTAGAAATCAATTACATTACGATTTTTCCTTTTTCATTTGTTTTACACATTTGAGATTGACAACCAACAATTTATTTATTTACCACGCAATTATAATACTTGAGAGATTTTGGCGGGAATCTGGGAGTAAATTCTTTTCTTTTTGTTCCGGTTAAGTTTTGAAGTAGAAACATTATGCAATTATCATTCAGCTTTCTTATTTATTGATTCTAAAGTTACTTCCAGTATTATAATATGTACTGCATAACATTGGTAATATTACATACATACATACATCACGCCTCATTCCCATAGGGGTAGGCAGAGACCACGTCCTTACACTTGCCACGATCCTTGCATATCTCCATCGCTTCTTCCTTTCTCATCAAACCTTTCATACAAGTTCGTCCGTTTAGAGTACTCTTGACCTGGCTCTTGTTTAAAATGTCCTGGATTTTTTTAACGGCCTCGCTGGCGCAGTGGTGCGAGTATTCGCTTTGCTGGCGGAGATCCCGGGTTCGATCCCCGGTAGGACGAATTTAGGAAATTGTATTTTCTAATTTGTCTGAGTCTGGACTGGTGGGAGGCTTCGGCCGTGGCTAGTTACCATCCTACCAGCAAAAACGTCCCGCCAAACAAAGAGATTTGTGTTCCGGTACGATGCTGTGTAGAAACCGTAAGGGGTATATCGCCTCTTAACAGATTAGCGCGCTTCCATATTAGACTGTATCATCACTTACCATCAGGTGAGATCACAGTCAAGCGCTAATCTGTCAGCAATAAAAAAAAGGATTTGGTCCAGGAACGTTCACCTTAGTCTTCCCCTTCCAACTTTCCCATTCAGTCTTGACTCATAAATCCTTTTTGTCAGTATCCTTTCATTCATTCTCTCTACGTGCCTAAACCATCTAAGCATACCTTTCTCAATTTTAGACACTACATCTTCTTTTATACCACATCCTTCTCTTATCACTCTATTTCTTACTTTGTCAATCAACTTTAACCCACTCATACTTCGCAACGCTCTCATTTCTACCGCATTTATTTTACTTGTGTGCTCCTTCTGACATACCCAACTTTCACTACCATACTATGCACAGCCAGTCTCACCCTTTGAGACACCGTCTGACTGTTCATAAATGGTAATATTATAATCATAAATTTAATTATTCCAAAAGTCTAAACAATTATGTAGTATTATAGCCAACATTTACGTAACCTACATCATGGTTATTTGAAAAATGGTACAAGAACTCAACTCATAAAATAATTTCGTGAGGAAAAATTGCAAAGTGTATAACGAGACAATTGTGCTACATTGCCCGGAAGATATGCGGAACGCCGAGAAAATTACGATTATAATTTTCCCTTTGTGTAGGCGTGAATTTCTTGCAAAAAAATTTAATTTAGTCTACGTCGACTGTGCTACTAATCAAATCCGATATACTTATAAAAACTACATGGATCGAATCGAGAAAAGTTTTACTATTAATTAATTTTTATATATTACCAACTGACCTGCCTTATTGGTACCGTTAGAGTGAGCTTGTTTGGCTACAAAAATGAAGCCCTGGGCTCGAGTTCCAGGTCGCGCGAATTCAAAAATCGATATTAAGTTTTTTGTTAACAAATTCATCGTATTTGCCCGAAGTTGGGAAGTCGGTGGTGTGTTCCACCCGCATGTCTTGGAGGGCACGTTCTGCCATCAGTCCTGCGCCTGATCTCTCTCCGGTTTTATCGGATTACCGTCTTGTCAGATTATGAGACTGAGTAATATAGAGTGTGCATTATGCCTGCCAACCCGCAGTGGAGCAGCCCGAAGGACACATGCTCTAAAAATCCTCTCTGTTATGAATGAGGAGGCCTGTATTTTTACGCTGGGAAACGCATCTACGCACCCAAACCGAGCAATCATCGGTTGAAAGTTTGGGAGTCACTAGACACGAACCGGAATACCTACTGAAACCCAGCGAATCCCTCTTGATCCTTTAGTGAGTGTACAGAGGCTCACCGAAAAACATTCTAATCTGGTACCCCAGATTCGTTTGCCCTCACAAAAGTATTAATTTTAAGACGGGGGAAGGAGACAGGCGAAATCCCGCCTTCCTCCTCCAGGCTTTCTTTGTCGGCGAGAGAAGACATCCGCAGCGTACTCCCTCTCCCTCTCTAGTATCTCCTTCTGCGGAATGATCGACTCGCAGAAGGAGGCAATTGACCTCCAGTTTGTATCGCTGGCGAGCATACAGTATATGATATTTGCTAACGAGAAATCCCCACCCGTCAGCGGCACCAAATGCTGTCGTTTAATTAACCAGGCCGGGCATACTGCTATCGTGTGGCACCGCACTGTTGGCAGGCGGTTGTTTCTTCACACCTAAAAATGTGCACGTATTTACAAAGCAACCGTGTTCGGTAAACACCTGCACCAACCTGTAAGAGAGCGACCTATGTCTCCTGCATAGCCACTCCTCTATGTGAAAACGGAATGCCCCCACTATAACACCGCCAGTTACTGGGGTACCAGGTTGTCTTTCCATCTTTGTATCAAGGCTCTATCGCCCAGAACCCTGATCCCCTCCGGTCATTCTTTATTTGTTCTCGCAGCCGCCATATACTGGTAGGTGGCCTTAAGGTCCACTGCCCGCAGCTCGCATGGGGGATCGCCCGCTAGAAGGGTCGCCGCTGTCCAAGAAACTGTACGATGCCTTGATCGCTATTACCCTTTGCGTCCTTCCCAAAAGGGTTATATTATGAGACGTCTAGACACCGACCTAAACAGGTGCACCATACAGTTCTATATTAGCGACTATTCCCGCATATAACCTTATACAGAGAGAAGCCGGCCCTCCAACGTTGGGCAGTAGCCGTCTTAATTCACAAGCCATATTGATTAGCCAGGCAAAATCAAATGGGCTGCTACTTACTTTACCTTACCAACTAACTAACCCGCGCTACTTTGTCTACATACAATTAATTGATGACATTTCCTAAAATGACGCTAAGCTTAAGTCCCACACTACCAATACAGAAATTCCGCCAAGCAAAGGAATTGCTATGTAGAAACCATAAAACTTTAGCTGGCTTACTTCTTAGACTGTAGACACATACAGTGAGTATACAGTCAAGAGTTAATAGATAACTAAAAAGAAATTTTATTCATAACATAATGCACACAAAATATTAAAAGAGAGATAAACAAATAATAAGATAATAATGTGTACAAAGGCGGCCTTATCGCTTATGGAGCAATCTCCTCCAGAAACCTTTGAATTTTAGAAACAACTATACTTCTAATCATAGGGTAAGTGCAAAATCATAAAACATAATCCACACAAAAGACAACATAGCTATTTATTGATAATATAATTGGAAAACAAAAGTAGGCTAGTTATTCTAACTATCCGCTGAAAATCCCATCAAAATCCATCGAAATTGGCTCCGAGTGAAAACTTGACAGACAAATACAATATTAAGCCATATCTAACGCCTTTTGTTACGTTATCAAGTTAATTATTTAGAAGAAACTGTATACCAACAAAATCAAGAAATACCTTTCCACGGTTTCTTGATGGTAAGATTACAAACTCGTACACAATATAAGAAAAAAACAATTGAAATACATGTGTTTTAAGTTGCCAGTGAACAACAAATATGCCTATTGTTTGCCTTCCGCAGTACTAGTGTTGATGCATTGTTTTGAAATGACAGTGAAAGCAAGGGAAAAGTCAGTGGAAATCGCAATATGCGACATTGAAAACTATAATTTTATTGCGTAAAAAGCTTAAACACTTGTGAAACAAGCTCTCATGCCTAACGCGGGATAAGCGCTTGCCTTGAACATCCACAATGGTTGATATTTCTTTTTTATTCAAAAAAATTATTTAAAAAAATCTTTAGTATTATTTGTCGATTTAATTATATACACAATAACTAAAATTGTAGCTTTTATAAGCTTTAACAATGAACTTAAAATTGATCTTAACATATACGATTGTTATAGTAAAATAAAATCATTAAAGGGTTTTATGAAACCAAGATGCATGTGAAACACCTGATGCTAAAAATGCTAGACATTGGCCATGGCTGCTCTACCGAACGTCTTTCACTTTCGTGGGTAGCTGTAATGTGCGACATGCGATAGATGCACGAACAATTTGCAGCGATTAAAAAATGGTTTTAAAAAATAAACCATCATTGAAATTGTCGGCCTCGCTGGCGCAGTCGTACGAGTATTCGCTTTGCTAGCAGAGGCCTCGTATTCGATCCCCGCCCTTTTTTTAAGCTGGGAAATGCTTGTAGGCATGAACCCCGACCTATAGGTCAGAATTGTGGGACTCGGCGAGGAAGGAGATCTTGCCTTACCCACTTAAACCTAGCGGAACCCTCTTAATCCATAAGTAAACCAGGTGTTCAACTCTCACATTCGTGCTGGACACCTCAGAAGAGTCCAACTGAGGATTCAAGGAGGCGGGAGGAGGTGAGCAAACACGCGCCGCCTAGTACTCTACCTCCTTCGGCGGTGAAAGGGAGCATCCGCTGCATTCTCCATCTTCGCTCATGGGCTTCCATAAGCGAGACTATGGTCTCGCAGAAGAAGGATACTGAGGTTCTCTTTCCATTTTTGGACCAGAGCCTGGTTGGTCAGAGCTCCGATCCTCCGGATCTCGTCGACATCAGGCCACAGGACCTGCGCCCTCGGTACCCTGTGTCGGTAGACGGGTACAAGAACCTCCGCCCGCAGCTCCCACGGAGGACCGTCCGCTAGAAGAATCACCGCTGTACAGGATACTGTACGGTAACCCCATATTGCCCTGATCGCTATAACCCTCTGTGCCTTATTCAAGCGGTGCCCTCAAAGACGTACTGCCAAACAAAGAGATTTGTGTTCCGGTACGATGCTACTCGTATGTAGAGACCATAATAAGTAGATTGCGCTTCCATCTTAGATTACATCATCACTTACCATCACAGGTATGGTTAGGTTAGGTATGACCACAGTCAAGCGATAACCTGTCAGTAATAAAAAAAGATCAAAACACAATCAAACTAACTCAGTTCTAGCTTTTAAACTTAAAGAATTAATAAACTGAAAAATACAGAAAGTTGATCATAATAACTCTCAAAAGACTGGCTTTTTAAACAATTACTATGTAGTGTTTAAAATGGAATTTAATGGTCTCTTCGTTTAATATTAAGTATAGCATAGATTAACTAAAATTCGTGCTATTAACTTGACTTTCCAACTTTCTATAAATTGAGCTTGTTGTTGTTGTAAAGTTTGAATAATTTATTCGCAAAGTTGCTAATTCTCTTATCGATGCTGTCCGCACTTACTTTGCCCTTGATCATTAAATAATAGAATAATCTATAATAGACAATAGATACATTTTCAGCAATAAAGAATCAATTTCCAATATCTTTTCTTGCGACGTTTTTATTGTGACATCTTGATCTTGCGAGAAAACTATATAGACAATAATATTTAAACTAATTTCTTCATATGAATTATACGCCCTTATTTAAATAGGATACTACGAACACATTGTATCTTACACCACTCTATAACTATAACTTAATAAATGAAGACTAAATACAAAGGATATAATAGAGGAGAATTATTTGTATGATTTAAATTTAACAGTTTCAAGCCCGAGCACAGTCATGTATTTTATAATTTATATTTTAACTAATTTTGAACATATTTTAATAAACAAAGATGCAGCGTCTTTTCGAAATAACAAGCGTTTCAATACTTATCAGATATAAAACTATAATATGCTTTTTTTATAACAATATAATGAAACGAATAAATAAAAAAGTTCACCTTGTGTAACTGAAATCCGGAAAAAGTAAATTTTATCTGACGTGCTTTTCGTTTTATCAAGGATTTTGAATTTTGAAACCGTTATTATTGATGTGAAACTTCTTTAGGCTCATGAGGGTAACATTTTTACGGAGGAAATGTCTGATTAGCGTCACGAAGATGTGCAGCGTTTTTTATGCTAATTCGTTTGAAGGTTAGGTTAGGTTAGTTTGAATATTTACAAATAACATGTGGCATTTTAATTTGCCACTCGTTAATAATTTAATTCACTATTTTTCATAAAATATTACATAAATTATGTTTTCTTAATTTGAAATTTAAAAACGCGTGCCATTTTTATTTAAAATTAGTCATTTGAGGTTTTAATAAATTATTTGTATTATTTTGACAGTTTTAATATTTTAACGTCAATTGAATTCATTAAATTCCTAATATATCATCCTTTTTCTCTTCCTTTATGTCTCGGAAAACTAGAGTTTTAGATTTGTATAAATATAAACAAGACTTTAAAATTAGTTTGCCAAAGAACTTTCACTTCTGACATATGTAGTTTGTATGCACGCACTATTAATTTTGAAAATTTTTAATCTCATCTTAAATATTTAACTTATTAGTATTTGTATTATTTACAAATGAATATTACAAAATATTTGCACAAAGTCAAACGTCCTTAAACTGTTATTAAAAAACTATATGGGTTAATTTGTTACCCTTGAATATTAAAAATACGTAAAGCTCCATCTTTATAATACATAAATTGCGCAAGTCATTACATCAATCAAACAGGTTCACAAGTATCATTGATTACGATGCTACCGCAAAGGCCGTTGACTGTGGACGGCCGCCATTCTTTCCGTTATGTTGGCTGTACTTAAAGAACACCGGAACAATTGACAGTTCGAATTATTTTACAGTTGGCCAAGGTGGCGTCTCCCCGCTGACTTCACTCCGTAGCAGTTGTTTACGCGTGCTGAGTACGTTATAATGTTTTGAATGTTTCGTAACTTAATACTCGAAGTTGAAAATTAAATTGACTAGTATCAATGGAATCAGTTATTATGTTGCATATAATCAATTCGTATCGATTAAAAACTAATGTTTCTGTTATGGTTTGTGTTTGGACAAAGTGAACTTATCTGTGAAAGTGGGGTTATGTTGACAGTTGGATTGTTAAATTTAAAGATATTAAATCGGTAAAACACTTAAAATCAATTTTGGTAAGGGTTTGGCAAGTCACGAAATTTATTTTTTTTTAAATATAAAAGTACAATACTGATTTTCAAGTTATAATACCTTTTTTATAAAATAAATGTATATATTTGGTTTAATAACCCAAAAGACAAAAGTCTTACCCATACAATCTTGTCTTTTGTTTTAATCGTCTTCTACATGGATTTATAATAATAATATTGAATCCTAGATTATTAATTGTTACTATAAGTTATAAATTGATAGTAGATTTTTAAAAAATTGGTAGCATTGCTTATTAAAAAACGAAAACGTTAACTAATCAAATCTTATTCATATTTCATAATTCATATACCATGTCTTATCGAAGTAGTTTATTAATCGGGACTTATTGGACCCTGCCTCTAAATTAATTTCGTTTGAGAACAAAACTTCAAACCCCCGGTCTTGAGTTACCTTCGACTTCGTTGTGGAATAAAATTAATAATTACTTCTACAATAAAAATTACGAAAATCAATCTTATTTTATTGCATTATCATTTATAAAGCAAAAATCATTATGATCTACATATGACCAATAATATGACGTTTTTGTTGTCTTTATATAGCATTGACCTGTGTTTTATTTTCTTATTATATTAATAATAACAAATCTAAAGTACTGTACCTGAAAGTATTTATAGTTCTGATAATGGCTACGGCATTTATTATAATTTAAGACAATGAAATGATCTTTCTGTAATAATAATAATGAGGCTTTTTGTAACTTATTATTTAAAGTGATTTTTTACGTACAAAATACAAATTGAACTGAAATATAAATTTTTGATCAAACAAAGCGCCTAAAGCCAATTTAAAACACAATTGCAGTTATGTTATCAAATTAATTTGATTTAAATACAAAAAATATTACACACATTCAACACAATGACTATTACTAATATAAAGTATTAAAACATGCTTAATTTTAATTCCAGTTTTGCGTATGCATTGTGATAACATAAGAAAATATTTTTAAAGGAATTGTCTGATGCGTTTATTTCAGTGAGTAAAAGCCGCATTATAACTAGCCTTGCTAATAGTTGTAGACGATACATAATTTTATACAAATCTAAAACTTTAAATTTCCGAGTCTTAGAGGGAGGGAATCAGGAAGACGCCTATGTTAGGAATTTGATAGAAATAACTTATTGAAATCTCAAATGACGAATTCTAAATAAAAATACCACGTGTTTTTTGTCAATATGAAAAATCATAATTTTTTTTGTTTTTGAATTTAAAATTGAGAGTTTTGAAGTTTTTTATGTCATGGTGGGATAATAAAGATTTCTTTGTTAACGGTATAATAGAGGACGCTCTAATGTGGTAAAGATTATATATTATATTTTCAATCTACGCGATGTTTAGTTTGAAGAGCCCATGTGTTAAATATTATAAAGATATTGCGAGGGGTTTATAGCTCCCGTGTGACACGCGATATATGGTTCACGGTCAAATGTATTTAATGTTTTCAACAATTACTAGTCTGCTTGAACACAAGGCTATATTTAACTGGAAAGTCAACCTTGCTGCTATTACAAAAATAGCTTTAATTTCATTAGAAAAGTCTAAAAAACTAAACGTTACCTAATTTACTAATTTTGCTTTTGTTATTGTGTATTTTGTTTAACTCTCTGCATACTAAACAGAGATAAATTCGTAGAACTAACGGTCAACATTTAGTAAAACGTAGGCGTTCCAATAAAAATATGTTGTTATTAAACAAAAATTCTAGTTGGGTTGGATTTGTCGGTTGTAGGAGCGATCACCTTAAATTAGTTAGCAATTTGCTATTATATTCATTTATTAAAGCTCGCTCCACATCGTATAACTTTATAAATACAGAAAAAACAGGTCAATATAGGTATATATAATTTACATCCTGTAATATTTACACTATAGGCGCTATAATAACATCCATTATAACATCTCATTGTGCAAATTATAGTGTACTTGCTTAATAAGCATAAAGTTATCGAATTTTAGATTAGTGAAACTCCTAAGAATCGATAGCAAAATCGGCAAGAGAAATAAAAAACCCACTAGAAAGTGGACACGTTCTTTTTATTTTACATTGCAATAGTTTAATATATTTCAGAATAATAACGAATCCGTTTTATCCTCAAGAGTGTAAATAACAATGATTAAAATTATTTTCCTTGTTTAGTTAGTCTTAGTAATACAAGATCCCGCTTATAATTCAAAAACACAATATATTAAGTGTCAAGTTAAACTACAATTATTTTTACAATTATGTTTTGTAGATAACAAAGAATCAAATTGCTATTAGATTAAGCGGAAATGTAAAAATTGGGTCATATGTACCGAATACAACGAATTACTTGTTCCCATTATTTATCTGAATTCTGACTAACAAAGTCTGTCAAATAACTACAAAGTTACTAAATTGTTTATAAAAAAAGCTATTTCCCTTCGAATTCTGTCACGTTATATTTTGTATATTCAATCTACTTTGTCAACAAAAATAAACTTTAAACATTCATCAATTTCTGTTGAAAGGTATTTAATTTACATAGTTCTTAGTGAAATATTTTTTGGACAAAAGAAATATTTAAAATTACTTATCAAAGACGAAGGCAAAATAAAATCATAATCGTCGCACGAAAGTGCATAAGGAATTTTGATGAGAGATTTATCAACTGCTTGAACTTTATCATACTCTACAATCAAGATTTATCTGAGGAAATCTGATATCGCTCAAGACGTTGTTTACAAATTTGGGAAGGATAGCATATTGTTTTATCACTGATTGATTTTTCTAGATATTACGTTAAATCGGATAGAACAAACGAATTTTGGAGAATTCCTTTATTTCAACAATATTAATAGGTATCAAAATAGAAATTTGTGCTATAAAAGAGGAGATAGTGACTAAAATTGATAAAGGTATGCTTAGGTGGTTTGGGCACGTAAAGAGAATGAATGAAAGGAGACTGCCAAGAAGGATTTTTGAATCAAGAGTGAATGGGAAAGTTGGAAGAGGAAGGTCCAAACACAGGACATTTTAAATAAGGGCCAGGTCAAGAGTACTCTAATCCGACGAACTTGTATGAAAGGTTTAATGAGAATGAAAAAAACGAAGAAGATTTGCAAGTATCGTGGAAAGTGGAAGGACGTGGTGTCTACCTACCCCTAAGGGATTGAGGCGTAATGCTATGTATGTATCAAAAGAGTAAATGTAGCAAAATTCTAATGCAAACCAACAATTTTCTTATTCCTGACACTTGGCATTTGAAGTAGTAACTATAATTTTCTATAGAGAGAAGTTTTCAGATCCACTAGCAGTCTATTTTTTCTGTCGTTACTAAGTAGTCAACCTGAAAAAAGTTGTCAATTTGATCATTGCTATCGATTTTGTAAGCAATTACAATCGAATGTTTCTTAATAATCTCTAACACTATGCAGCCATATAAGGCTCCAATATGTTAAATTATAATGTTACACTATAAACGAAAAAATCAATATTAACGTATTAAAAAAAAATGTGCTTTTGATCTATATATATATATAATTTATTGTTGTACGTTGGGTTTTGAAACAAACTAAGATTGCATTCGTAACGTCTATAGGAATTTATTAAAATAAACTAAATGTTTTTTAAAGACAAAGCCACATATTTTGTTTGCGTTCCGTTTCAATGATTGCACACTAATTCTTACACTAAGCAATTACTATAATCGCAGATTTATGCCGATTTATAGTTTATTTGTTATTGCATACAGATTAATGCTCTATTGTAATCTGAATTGAAATAATGATATCATCAAAGATGGTAGCACGCTAACCTTGTAATATATCAATAAACATTACCCTTTAATTTTTTCTACCCAACATCGTTGTGGAATGTAAGTTTTGTTTTATGGGACGTATTTGTGGGCATGATGGTTCACACGGCCAAAGCTTCCAATCAATCTATAAAAAGTGTGCATTTACCCTAACACTCCATGGTCGCTCCTACTGTTAAAAAAATAAGGACAACTTGATCTAGTTTTATGTAAAATTTTCTGAAAAGTCTTCTGTCAGTCAAGACCTAGATAAAGTAAAGTCCTGCTATTAAATGTACTCGGTCAGTCGTAAAACAAGGAGAACTTGATCTACTTTAGATTCTTGCGAAAGGTTCTTCATGAACCACAACTGAGTTTCTAAAGGCCTTGTGGTACACTTAAAAGGACAGGATGGGCAATCTGAATGTATAAAGGAATGAAACGCAAGGGAACAAATACCTGGTTTACAAATAGGGTTGTCGCCAATAAACCTTTTATTAATGTTTTACTGCTTATTTATTTGACCGTGATGACCATGCAGAATTAAACTTCTGCTGCCCTATCTGCGACCGACACTGTCGTTCCCGTATCGGGTTATGAAGCCACATGAAAATGTCTAGCCTAGACAGTGTTTAAACATCTGTCAAGACTAATTACTTAATGACGACATTCGGGTTTTTTTTCCACACCATACTTTATTGTACAGTAGTGGAAGTTTTACACTTAACCTAAGCTAATTGTATCCATCTACTTGAGAGGGATGAATCTGGAGCTGTGGGTGGCACCAATACCGGGCCTACCGTGCTCTACAGGCTTGTATATAACAGAAAATTTGCCAAGATAGTGACCAATCATCTCAGGCTTGATTTCAACCTGATTGAACGTTTTCCTATTGTAAATACCGACAATTGAGCTGACCATCTCTGGAACAATGATCATATTTCCCAAATGGGTCTTGGTGGTACTTCTTTTTTAGCCCGACGTAATTTTTTGACTTATGCCATGGGCTTCCTCTTCAAACCCCTAGCAAATCGTCGGCGAGCACGAGCATGCATCAACTCCAAAAGCTGTTGTTAGGCATCTCAAGAAGCTGATCTAAATCAACCCCCCGAAAGGTGAACTACCTGAAGGTACGCTTCTCCTTTATAGTTTCTTCGACCTCAGCCATGTTTAGTCAGTTTGACAGAACTTTTCGACCATTGCCCCTTCAGGTTAGCCTTTCGGTAACAAACCTCAATCTGTTGCCAAGATGTTATCCTAGTGATTTCAAGGAAGAGCAAATGGCATACCGGGAGCTCCTGTAATGCCAACTATCTAGAGGAAGTTGAAAGGAGCCCTTTCAACATAAGGTTTACAAGTAGACAAAACAAAGGATTTAACTTAAATAACAAGTATGATACTATATTGATATATATTTTAAATTATATGACAACCGATTAAATTTTTTCTCTAATTATTTGGAAAAAATCTGAAATAATTCATAAGACAATGAAATATTGATTAAAATATTTCATTTTTCTGTTAAACAATACAGATTATTATCTCATGGGAATTATTATTTCAATAAAGCTGTTTTAATTCAAAATATTAAATCGCTCATAGAGTGACACCCCTATTGTAACTTACCCTTAAATTACGGGATACGCACCTGCTACCTGAGACCTTTATATTTGTTTAAAATGTGATCTTCCATAAACTTTTGTGTATGACTTGGATTTTCGGTATTAATTTTGATAACACATTTTTCATGTTTTAATAGGCCATTTTAATCGCTGTTTTATTGTTTAAATTGTATCTTAAAGAAATTTATAAAAGAAAGGTCGTTATTGTATGATATGCATTGAAAGTTTTTGGCCATTTAAAACAGACTTGTATGTCCGTTAATTTGAAAACATCAGTGTTCAAACGAATTAATCTTCTATCCCTTTTGTGCAGTTAAAAGCCATTGACCAGTTTTTAGGACAAACTTTTCAACTGTGAATTCACCAGGAATGAAAGTCCTAAAAATTATGTTTCATTATCTCGTGCAAACCGCAGCTGGTTTTAGAATCAGCCAAATATGTCAGTATCAGTGTCAACTAGTCTTTGAAACCATTTCGAATAAATACTTAATTGGCACTTATAATTGTTTATATTAGATGTCGACCACGCCTTTTTATATAGTTAATGTATAACGTAATACTTCACTATTATTTTCCTCATTCTCTTCCAAAATTTTCGTTAAGGATATAACAGAATCCAGAATAATTTATATTTCTTACGTTTAAAACATATTCAAATCAGCAATTATTACGCTGGACACCACACAATGTCACTATGACTTCGGTTAATTTCAATAGTTTGTTAAATTTTCAAACAGCTCTTCTGTAAAATTAGCTTTTTATAAATCATGTAAGTATACTTCTAAAGCAGCAAAAACTTTTTAAGTTGCTTCGCGGAAAGCTAGTATTCATTTTTGTGTACTTTTGTTTTCGGACCCTGATACTTTAAACTTTTAATTATTACATCGTGAGGTTCTGTTGATTGTTTGATCTATTTTAAACTCTCTCTAGTTCAACATTAAGCTACGAAATTGATTTGTGTGAAGGAACGCGAAGAAGTTTATCTTGAGTAGAACTCTTAGAACAAGTTCTTAAGACTTCTAATAAGGGACCCTTATCAGAACAAGTATTCAGGGAATTTGCCCTCATTAGTGTTTTATAAAAATAAAGGTACATATTTCCTTATTGTTGTTCATGAATTATTTAATTACTGAATGAATTAAATATTTCATTGAACACATAATTAAGATTATAACATAAAGACCAACCTCAACCTTATAACTTTTACACATTACAGCCTGATAAAACAACAAAGAGCCTCTAAAATAACATAAAGACATACTTACAATCTTAGTAATGTTTGATTTAACCAAGAGAGGTATTGAACACTTTTAATAAATGTTTTACCATTAATAGTTAAACCCAATACAATCGACTAATAAACTCCACACCAAGTTTCGAAATTGAGGTTGCAGCTGGGTTCATAGCGTGTCTCTACCGTGTCATAAATCACGTCCCAACACCATTACGCGTCAGACAATTCACAACTTTATCACGAGGCCAACGCATTATTTAAAATCGACAAAACATTTAAAGCAATACCTACTTATCTATTAAAACTACGTCACCACAAACAAATCTCTTTCTCGGTGACATGCGTACATTTCAAATAGTCATATCAGGCATGCCTATCTTATCAAATCGTAAGATTGTGCAAATGAGATCAGTTTATCAGACAGGCATCTCCACGGAAGGTAAAGACCGGGCTCTAGAGGTCCGGGGTCGTGTCGTATCGAGCCCTACTAGAACTTTGATTGTTGTTACCAGCATTCAACGGGCCGACGCCGCAACGAGTGAACGTCGGAAAGAAAACGACTCACGTAACTATCGTTACACTGAATAGCGTGCGCGTAGTCGATCGTGACGTGCAATGCCCAGGGCCCCGCGCGCCCCTTGTCCCCTCGTAGGGCTATGGAGACCCTCCTCGACAAGTTCAAGAAGGAACAAGGTGGCCTCCGGCGTTCCCGATCCGTCCGCGCTTCCCTACGATTGATAGGAAACCGTTGGCGAACGAAAGACGAGGACACATCTGATGATATAGATTCGATTAAGGACGACGTCGTGCTGACACAAATCTTCAACGGTGAGAAAGATTATAGCGTCGCATATACGGGCATCGACGGCACGTACAAACCGAACACACCGAACATGGCCAAGCGGAAGCAGGAACCCGCGAAACCTAGGAAAAAGAGCGGTGACATCGACTTGACGATGAAACCGCAAAGACATAGGCGAGTCGAGAAAACTAAATTTAGTGATTTATTTAATAAGAAAACAAAAAGCGTTTCGGCAAAGGAGTTGCCGATTCCGGATAAGATACCACCAAAAGCAGCGGCTTTGTTGCATATAAATTCGCCAGGAAAAGATAAGGGAAAGAAGAATTTAAAGGGTATGGGTAAATCTGAGAGTGCGAATATGATAACGGAGCTTGCTACAAAAAAACGTATACGAAGAGGTTCAGAAAGTGATATGTGTGGGAGTCCACCGCGCGGATGCGTGAATCCCGCATTTGTGTACAGTACCCCGCCAAAGGATAGGAAGCTACCTTTGTCACCGTCAACCTACATAAGTAAGTATTATTTTTGTATATCAAACATTAAATATTATTGATAGTGTGATCTTATTTAAGTTGACTCATTTTAAATCGTAAACAGGTCTTTCCGATAACATTCAAATTAGAACGTTATTATTTGATTACAGATTATAAACAACCAATTTAACACGACAAGTACTAAGATTGATTGATCCTCTATAATTTGTATTTGTTCCTCTATACTAATTGTGAATAGGTCTTTTATTTGTGATTATAAAATACGAATAACATACAAAAACTGAAAGTCAGTTCCTCCTTCTTAACCTTAATACATTAAACGTTTTACAGGAGCTGTTAATAAATGACGATTTTCAATTTTGCGTAAAATAAATTGAATTAGTGAGATAATATTTAAAGATACTATTTATATATAAAGTTTCGACAGCTACACCTAAAAAATGTTTCTGAATTCGAGTGGAGAAATTAAAATGTAGGAGAGAGTAAACTAACATCAGAAAGTGATGAGAAGTACAGTTCCCAGGCAGATGGCTTTGATTTTTTTATTGCAGATAGGTTATTGCTTGTAAGATTTAATTAAGCTCTTATGGTACTGTGTACACAGCGTCAGGTAAGTCTTTGCTGGTAGGGTGGTAACTATGCTAAAGTAAACAGTCGAAACACAGACAAATTAGAAAAAGCAATTTCCTAAATCTGTCTTGCCATGGCTCGAATCCAATTGCAGAGTTAACAAAGCAAGAACTCAAACCATCGGCAAGCGAGGCCGTCATATGGATGTCTTAATCACTTTTAAGTAATTATCTTTAAGACAAAGCTATCAGTCGTATTTGAACACGTCCTTGGCAGATTTACCCGTTTGTAACCACTAAGCCATGAAGGTTTGGTGTGTATTATGCAAATATACGCAATTGAAAACAATACCTTAAATAAATACCAAGTTTGAGTACTTGAAATAAAGCAATTAATTTTTTCTGTGTATTTACGTCATCATTCACAATACAATACAATTTCAAAAACATTGATGGCGCAATTTTACGTTTACGCTTCCCTAGTAGTCTTGTATTTTCTAATTTATCTTGGCTTGGAGTGGTGGGAGACTTGTGCTGTGGCTAATTACCTACCACCAAAGACGTGCTGCAAACCAAGTGATTGAAGTTACCATACGACGCTGTGTATCTTTAATCATTAATCTAAATCATATCTTACTGTCAGATGATATCACAATCAAGCGTTAACCTTCATGAATTAAATTAATTGTTCTCTTAACACCAGGTCCTTTAAAACAGTTACAGTTCCTTATAAAACCTGCTATCGGTCAATTTTCGTAACTAAATAATAGATGTCGTGATTTTCAAGTTCACTTTTTTCCTTTTGTATGACTTACCGTTAAGTGAGATCACAGTTACAACCATAGCTGTGATATCACTCAGGTAAAAATATTACCAATAAAAAATATTTTTTTTTATTTATTTTGAAAATTGTCCTTCCAAGCTGTTAAAAAGTTTTGTAATACCCACAACATCATTATATTTGGAGTTTATCATTAATTTTACGGCATTGACTAAAAATTTATTAATGAATCATCGGAAAGCAAATAATAATCGATAACTTTAGAAAGCTTTTATATGTTTAAATATATAAACTTAACTAGAATTTATTCAGCTAAAAAGCTGTTCAAGATATATCTTATCAAACATGAGTTGGAGCGAACATGTTTCTAATGCATTGAAAATTTATCGATAACGTTATCCAAATATCCGCTGTATTCGATATAAATTTTGACACCTATCCAATCAGGTTAGACCATTGTGGGATATGTTATGCAATAAAATCGAAACAGTATTTTATAAAGTAGGTTCAAAAAGCTTTTTGGAATTGTCAATATTCTTTCCCTTGGTAACAAATCTACCACCGGTTTGAAAAGGTTAACAATAAGACGATACCAACAAAAAACTATTGAGTTAATTTAAGCCCTTCTATGAGAGCTTAAATATTGTTTCTGTAAGTTAGAATGTGTAATTCTAAGCTTCCAAGTGCTACTTGAATGAAATATAAAAAAAATTGTCACTTAATGATTGGCCATATGATATACTTTTTATATATGAATGGTTTTTGGCATTATTTCTCAAAATTATGTAGCGGCAAATACAAAACTGGTTGATTCATCTTAAAAAGAATTCGACAAATGATTTCTAAAGCTTCTGCACCCTAAAATATGGCGTTAAAGGTTTGTTGTTTATATATAAAATATTATTCAATGTATATTACAATGATACTGAGAGAATTGATGTTTATTGAACAAGTTAAATCACCCATGATGTTTAAAGTTATAGGTGACACTCTCTCAATATGTTTCTTGTTAAAATAAAAGTAATAAAGGTAAGTAGTAGCTTATTTACGTCCCAATGTTGAGCACAAGACTCCTCACTCCTGCTCCAGTGCATAAAATTTATTTTTATTCATCGAATCAAGTTACATCGACTGCCTCATTGGTCTAGTGGTTAGCATGTTCGACTACAGACATGATGTCCTGAGTTCGAGTCCCTGGTCGGCCTAATCCAAAAATGGATATTGAGTTTTCTATTAAGATTTTCTCAATATTTGTCGGAAGTTGGGAAGTTGGCGGTGTGATCCACCTCTGTACCTCGGAGAGCACGTCAAGCCGTCGGTCCTGCGCCCGATCGCTCTCTGGTTGTGTCAGATTACCGTCACATCGGACTATGAGAGTTAAGGAATAGAAAGTGCACTTGTGTACTATGCCTGCCAATACGCAGTGGAGCAGCGTGGTGGGTCTATGCTCTAAAAACCCTCTCTCATATGAGTGAAGAGGCCTGTACCCAGCAGTGGGACGTTACTGCTTACCTTAATTTACTTTAAATTACCTTAAGTTAAAGTGCATTTTATTAAACTTATAGATGACATTTGATACTAATACATTTAAAAAAAAAATATGTACCTAATTTCTTTTGAAAAAAAATTATATATAGCATTATGCTATACTTCTATCGTTACGTCAATGTTTATAAGTTTCATTCTATTCGTTTAAGAAGGAATTGACTTTAAGTATTTATTAGTTGTTTTATTTATTAAGTTTATCTTATAACTAACAACGTAACAAATGATAAAAGAATAGTTTATATTTCTGTAATAATTTTGTCACCTAACTAAACAAAAAGTAATTGACTGTATACTTCTTACTTAATATGAAACGTGAACAACCAGTGTTACGTAAAATTACTATAAAATAACAATAATTCGAATCAAATGCAAGACCGTTGCCAATAAATTATAAGAAAATTGAATTAAATACACAATTTAATTTTAAAAAAAACTGCATCATTAAACATTGGATGGATTATGAAGTTTGATTATGTTTCTTGGCGTAATAACAACATTCCACTGCTAAGCTGGATAAAAAAGTGGAAGGTTACATAAAATAAAAATTACCTTTATATTAACATTTATTTAAAGCCAGTTCTGTTAACACGTATTTCTATATAACATACAATAGTAACCAGCTATAAAATAACCTAATTCCCAAAATAAATGAAGCAACAATAATAGGCAAAACTAAATATATATCGACACATAAACAGTGAAGTATGAAATCCTAATTTTATGACAGTCTCACAATGTCAAAATATGTAAGCATCATTTTTTGATAGTTGTATAATTAAAAAAAAATTAAAAGTGCGTTCGTACAGAGTACACATGTCAGAAGTGAAACTTCTTTAGAAAACCAATTAATAAGTCTTGTTTATTTTTATACAAATCTAAAACATGTGATCTCTGAGACTTAGAGGGAGGGAAAATGAAATATGTTAGGAATTTAATGAATTTAACTGTCGTTAAAATATAAAAAGTGTCGAAAATTAATACAAATAATTTATTGAAATCTCAAATACCGAATTGTAAATAAAAGTGTCAGGTGTTTTTTGTCAATATTAGAAATGATTAATTAAATTTTGTTTTTGAATTTAAAATTTAGAAAAGGAAATTGTGAAATATTTTAATTTCATATTTTATGCAAAATAGCATATTAAATGGCGAGTGAAAAACGCGTGACGCTAATCACGCGTTTCATTCGTAAAAATTTTACCCTCATGCGCCTTAAGAAGTTTCACTTCAAAGACAATCGCTCACTCACACACTCACAACACGAGATCTTTAAACTTTTCCGCCGATTGACTAGGACAAAAGATTTCCCAATATTGCTATGACATAGAGATACTGCAATGAAATCCTACTAGATACTGCAGTGAATAACTTGTTATTTTAGCAAACTCATAAATAACATCACTTGATATAGTTCACTTATCAATTTAGAGCATTAGCTGTTTTAGGAGAGATTTAAAATTTCTCTTTACCGAATTACGTCATAATTAGCAACATCCGTTTGATACTTGATATTTATGTGTAAAGGCACAAGAATTAAAGAACAGAAGTGGAGGCGGAGACTCCTTACAAGAAAGACGCATTTCACCACTGATCGTGGGAACGATCTCCAAACAAAAACCATGTTGGCTACCATTATGTGATTGTAAATTGCTAACGATAAAAATGCTATTGTTGAAAGAGGTTTTTATTTAATAAGAGAGGAAGCTTGTTATTAATATTATTTGTATTAAATTTCAATATTTTAATTACAATTCAATTCATAATATATCTTCAGTTTTCCCTCCTACTAAGTATCGGAAATTTAAAGTTTTAGATTTGGGTATGTAGAGAGAATGAACGAATGGAGACTGACAAAAAGGATTTATGAGTCAAGAGTGAATGCGAAAGTTGGAAGGGGAAGACCAAGGCGAACGTTCCTAGACCAAATCCAGGACATTTTAAGTAACGGCTAGGTCAAGAGTACTCTAATCCGACGACTTGTGTGAAAGGTTTAATGAGAATGAAATAAGCGAAGGAGATATGCAAGGATCGTGGCAAGTGGAAGGATGTGTTCCTGCCTACCCCTATGGGAATGCGGCGTGATGCTATGTATGTATGTATGTATAAATATAAACAAGAGAACATTCGTTTGACATTTGTACTTTGTAGGCACTTTTCATATTTCTTAATTTGCTTTGATTTAACATATTGAACATGTATTATACAGCCATAAATACCCAGTCTTAGGTCTCGTTATATAAATCTACAAAAGCAACGTTAAGTTGTTGGTAGTTAGTTCTTATAAAGGTAAGTAGCAACCCTTTAACGTCCCACTGCTGGGCACAGGCCTCCTCACTCCGAGGAGCGAGGGTTTTTAGAGCATAGACCCACCACGCTGCTCCACTGCGGATTGGCAGGTCAGGTTAGTTCTTATATCGGTGCCCAATTTTGGGATATGTGTAGAGCAACGTGGTGGGTCTATTTAATAACCCTCTGTCCTATAAGTGAGGGGACATGTGCCTAGAAGGGGGGCGAAAATAGACTTCTTTTAACCTATATTTGGTTGCTTATCAAATCAAATCGAAATATCTTTATTCATGTAGGCATGTTACAGCACTTTTGAATCGTCAAATAATTTCTTTTTTCTTTTCCACACTCTAATTCTAATGTACGTCTGATGATGGTACTCCAGAACGACTTAAAATTTAAAGTTACGAGGGTTCCTTCGCGCCCAGATCCGAGAAGAGCCCACAACAAACTCAGCCGGGTATTTTGTTTTGTAGTTTTCATTTCGAATCTTTCTCAGTTCAATTAGCCATCGTGTTAAGACGCAAAGGCATTTGTTGCTTTGGAAATTATTTCAATTCTTTCGTATTCATTCTGTTTAAAGTAAGTATCTATATATTATCTAATTTTAAAGATAAATATGTTTAAGTGTTATTAAGAACGACGAGGATTTAACACCTTAAAGTCGACTTTTTTGTTATGTCTTAGGCCTAAATTGGATTGATTAAAGCCTGGTTTGAAAAATTATGGCTTTATAAAGTTAAAGAAAAACGTGGAAAAGTCAATTAAAATACTAAAAAAATTCCTATCTAGACAAATCGCATAGGCTTTAGACGGATTAGGGTAGGTGACGTCACAAACAGAAAAAAACATTTCGTATCAAAGCAAATATTGGATATACATTGTGTAAAGAGAATAATTAGATAAAGTAAAACAAAGATCGCTCATATTAAACAAGTTTGCCTTTGTAAGCCACAGGCAAAATACTTCTTTTGTAGATATTCACTCAATTAGATTATCATAGTTTTACGTTCATACAAATTACCTTTGTAATATATTCTTTTAGAGCATCAGACCAATTATATACTATATTTAATCTTCGCCTATTTAACACCGAAAATTAGGCGCATTTAATAAAGATTTCCCAAAACGAATCGCGTTAAAAGCTAAAATTTCATCAGACATTCCTACCTCCTTGTTTATTCAACGTTAAAAATTCAAATGCATTCAATTCACTTAAAATTTTACAAAAAGAAAGAATTCAGACTTTACTTGTCTACAATATTCTCTATAAAAATTCCCTGTTATAGTGTTTAAACGTGATTAAACAACGGGTTTACGACAATATTAATGATTTCTTTTTATTTTTCTGAGTTTACTCTATAGGTTACCTCTTCATTTTTATTTAAAACGAAAGATGATGAAATGTATAGAATACTAGCAATGCTCCGCGTTGTCACCCGTGTAGATACCGATCTCGGGACAGTGGAAAGTCTACCAGGGCGGACTTTATATTTTTGTTACATTTTAGAAGAATTTTATTTCACTTAGTTTTTAATTGCTTCTTTTGAGAATATTAGATACACACATTCATAATCTAATCAATATACAGATTTTACTTTACAACGAATATAAATTTTTAAAATTCGTAACATTATTTGCGCTGAATGTCCGATATTAGTCAATTTTAAAATACAATTCATAGGATAAGATTTAATACAGATGTATGAATGATATGAATGATTATTAGCGGCGCTATTATTAACTTTAAAAATGTAAAAAAGTAGTTATAGTGACATAACTACAGTAGTTGGACATATGGTATCGCGGACTTTTTTATAGATATTAATACGTGCTATAATACTGTAGAACATTTATTTGTTATATCTTTAATAGTTTTCGCAGTGCACGCGATAATAGATTTTTTTATTTCACACCTTGGGTTACATTAAGGCATTTTTTTAGGGATCCCTAGTTTTTTTTTAATTGTTATATAGACTATGTCGCTCAGTGAAAATGCAGCCTTCTAATGGTGAAAAAATTTTTGAAATCGGTCCAGTAGTTTTTGTGTGAAAACGTAACAAACATACATACTTTCATACAATAACACAATGTTTCCTCTTTGTAATATTAGTTTAAATGTCACTGTACATTAAGGCTCACATTTAATTGTAAGCAGACGAAGTTGCGAGGATTAGCTAGTTGATATAATACATTTCTGTTGTAACTGTCTCATTGGTCTAGTGGTTAGCATGTTCGACTACAGACATGAGATCCTGGGTTTGAGTCCGGGGCCAATTCAAAAATCAATATTGAGTATTCTCAATATTTACCCGAAGTAGGGAAGTTGGCGGTGTGATCCACCCCCGTGCCTCGGAGAGCACGTTAAGCCGTCGGGCCTTCGCCTGATCTCTCTCTGGTCGTGTGTGATTCCCGTAACATCGGACTATTAGAGTGAAGGAATAGAGAGTGCACTTGTGTACTATGCCTGCCAATCAGCATTGGAGCAGCGTGGTGGGTCTATGCTCTAAAAACCCTCGCTCCTCGGAGTGAGTAGGCCTGTGCCCAGCAGTGGGACGTTAAATGCTACTTACTTACTTTTTTGTCGGATAAGGGGTAATGTAGAATGGTTGTGGTAACAAGTTCGATTAATGGAAATTTAGGAAAATGCATTAGCTGTTTTTTCTAGACCTAGATTGGTTTAGTATGGAAGGTTTTGGTCAACTAAAGGAAACTGGGTTTGAAGGTAACATAAAATTTAATATAGATTAACTTTGTTACTCCAATAATTAAATTAAACGACAAGTTTGAATCCAGTTTATACCTTAACGAGTTCTATTTAAAATATATAATTATGCGATTGATTAGATAAGTGGGCAGTTTGCTGTGTGGGAGAATTTTAAGTTGTCGTCTATTACATAAATGATTATATCGAAAGTAAAGACATTGACCTTTTGCTTATAAAAGAAAATGATACTCAATTTTCAACCATGGAAATCTAATGATAACATAATGAATACGAAACAATTTATCGAGCTTTTGTTTAGATAGTGTTGATATCTAGAACAATAATGCCTTCTGGACAACAATACTTTGACGGTTTAATGCTTGTTAGACGACTTTTAAAAGTTTAACTTATAGTTATTATAAGTAATTATAATTAATTTTATGATATTAAGGGTCAATGGCTACTTTTATACGTTTGCGTAACCCCTGAACTTCGTTTACGTTCTCTAGGTGTATACAACGACTATACCAGATTTTTCGAAGCCTTAGAGAGAGAGAATACACTTTATTGTCCACCAGAAACAATGCATGAAATAGATACAATAACTTTATCATAGGGTAGTAACAATACAAGTAGAGATTTCTGCCAAGCAACCTTAGGGTTAGAAAAGTTTTATTACGAAAATGTATAGGCGGGGTATAACAGGTGTTGTATATAGATACATACAAAAACATACACGAACACATAAGCAGATACATGCAAAAATACATTCTAATAAATATATATTTAAATACGAACCCTTATTGAATAACAAAAAAAATATTTTGTTTGATTTCAACAAATATCTTTTAATATTCTTTAAAAACATTACTTCCAGAAGACCAAATTATTTAAAGCACCAAAACTACAATCTATTATGAACTCAACTATGAAGAAAATTAAGTTTTCCAAACCTTTTATCATCCGCATTTTGCACTTATAAAACAAATCCTTTTTTCTTCTCCTAAGTGTAGTAAAAATGCTAAGAAAGTTTTTAGTCTAATCTAACTTAAAGTTGTGAATTACTTTAACCTGAAGTATAAAATGATAATTACAAAGTATATTGCATTAAAATTATGGAAAAGAAGCTAGGTAAAGCTCAAAGTAAAAGAAAGCTTATTTAAAAGTTAACAAGGTTATTATCTAATATAACAAAAGCTCTAACAATTGAAAGCGCTGAAAGGTTAGAGAAAATAGATTTTAAGATTCCTTTAACAAAGGAAATGCTGGAGATAGTGCTTAACGGTGTTTGAGCTAATTATTGAATGTGCACTCGAGGTATCATACGTATGTAGTCACCACAGACTTAAAAAGATAAATCGGCGAAGCGTTTCACTACAATGATGATATATATGTATTCTATTTTTAGACATATTTTATTTACTTATTTATCAAACTAACAGAACTTTACAATGATCTTATAGCAAATTCACAATTTAAAAACTTAAAACTACTGACATCATAAAACTCTTTATTGGTCATGAAATATAAATATAACGTAATTATTTTTTGCTTAAAATAATAGTTGGATTCAGCAGGCAGCCATCCTACCTAGGTTTTTCAATAACCCGTGTTAAGGATGACTCCATATTTGTTTAGGAATGTATGTAAAAAGGTAAGTAGCAGCCCATTAACGTCCCACTGCTGACCACAGACCTCCTCGCTCATATGAGAGAGGGTTTTTAGAGCATAGACCCACCACGCTGCTCCACTGCGGATTTGCGGGCATAGTACGCAAGTGCACTCTCTATTCCTTCAGTCTCATAGACCGACGTGAAGGCAACCCAACACGATCGGAGAGAGAGATCAGGCGCAGGACCGACGGCTTAACATGCTCTCCGAGGCACGGGGATGGATCTCACCGCCAAATTTGTCCGACCCGGGACTCGAACCCAGGACCTCATGTCTAGTCGAAAATGCTAACCACTAGACCAATGAGGCAGTCAGAATGGTTAGCACTTTGAACTCTGAATGTATATATCTATTAATCTCACCGCCTACCTTTATAGTCTTAACTAAGTCTTCTTCCTTAAGGGTCTCTGGAAAAAACGCTATAAAGCGATAAGACCGTTGTCCGTCACTAATTTACATAGTCTCCTTTTTTCATTATTTGAAAACATTGGAAATAATTTTGTCAAGTAGGCTTTTATATTCTCACCATCCTAAGGCAGAATGCCCGGCATGGGGATTCCAGTGGCTTCCTCTGATACCACAGGTTGACTGAAATCTCTCTGTTGGCATCGTTAGTCATATGTAAAGCATCTAAATTGGTTGGAGAACATCGTGTAGCAGGGGACGCGCTTTTAAACTTCTTCTGTCCTTTTAAACTGTAGTGACAGTTTATGTCAGTGGTTCCAAGAAGTATTTTCCCATCGAAACTCTCATGCCCCTGGTTAGGTACCGGTGGGTCCCTCTAGGTTTTAGTAGGTATTCGGTTATCCACCGATTCCCACATTTCTAGTTGAAGGTATATGTCTCTGCTAGGGTTTGAATATTAATTACCCAACGAAAGAATTTACATTCTAAAATGCCAAATACAGTAATTTTCTCATATGATGCCTGATAATGATTTTAAAGAACAGTTTAAAATTTTAAATTGCGACGCTCTCATTTGCCCTGTTTTATGAAGTAACAAACTCAAGCCGGTTTTTTTAAGGATTTTGGAAAAGGTAATTGGAAATAGTGTAATCAAGCATTTTTAGGTTTGTATTTAAATCTGAATGCTAATTTAAATATCTGTGCCTAGATATTGATACTTGTCCACCGTTCCTATGGCCTGTCGGATTTGGTGGAAGGATTCGGCTATGGTTAGTTACCACCCTACCAACAAAGACGTATCGTCATACAAGATTTTTGTTCCGGTACAATGCTTTGTAGAACCCATAAGAGGTAAATTGCCTCTTGCCAGATTAGCTTGCTTTCATCTTCACTAGTAATCAGATGTGATCACAGTCAAGTTCTAACGTTCTCTTAGCGTTAAATAAATAAATAAAAAATAAATGTCCGTCTTATGTCTATGGTACCCACTCACTTACACTCGCGATGCTGCGATGACATAGATGTGAGATAACTCATGCAACTCAGCATCCCAAAGCGTGCGACCACTTCAGTAATAACAATGCTACTGGAATGGAGTGACTTCTTCACTTGCGGTCAGTTCATATTCAAATACATTATTTTTTCTATTTTATATCTCTAGTTTTGTGATAAAAGTGTTGTGCTTATGTGAATCCGGTTATTCTAATCGTGTTAGTGACAAGTTACTTCCGATTAGTTTGAATGCATATCCGATTTGGTAGATCTCGTGTCGCGTTCCGCGCTATGGCCTCAGTTTTATTTCCGCTGTATTGAACGAGAACTATGCATCACTGTTACTTTCAAACTGTTTTTACTTCGACATGTAATTGAGCTAATGCCCACGCGATGTCGATACACGATATACGTAGTCACGACCAATTTGAACAATGCTTTTTAAATGCTAAAATTGTTTGTAACAGTGAGTAAAATGCGGTACGGTAGGTTTAGTTACTGCGAGATAATCCTAGAAAATATGGAGAAGATTCCAATGTTAATCCTATTTTTACAGAATTTTGCTTATTTAATCGCTTTTTATTTATTAAAAACTCATAAGAATACTGCTGTCACATTCAGTGTTGCTATCCATACATACATACATACATAACATCACGCCTCATTCCCATAGGGGTAGGCAGAGACAACATCCTTCCACTTGCCACGATCCTTGCATATCTCCTTCGCTTCTTTCATTCTCATTAAACCTTTCATACAAGTTCGTCGGTTTAGAGTACTCTTGACCTGGCCGTTATTTAAAATGTCCTGGATTTGGTCCAGGAACGTTCGCCTCGGTCTTCCCCTTCCAACTTTCGCATTCACTCTTGACTCATAAATCCTTTTTGTCAGTCTCCTTTCA
>JACTOM010000094.1:306016-409980 GCA_015832385.1 Elymnias hypermnestra
CTCAGCGGCATTCACCCTCTCCCTTTGTCGTGCCTCCTTAAGCGAGATGACAGTCTCGCAAAAGGAGGCAACCGCTCTCCAGGCCTGCTCATTGATGAGCATTACATCTATAATATTAGCCAGTGAGAGGTTCGTGCCGATCAGCGACGTCAAAATGAGTCGCTGAGAACCCCAGGCGGGACATTCTGCCACCGTGTGAAAAGGTAGGTGGTGAGAATAATATAAACACTACATTACATTCAAAATAGAGTGTCTGAACTTAAGCCTTTCAAAAATTATACGAAAAGGGACATTAATCATTATTGAAAAATAATCATACTTAATTTTAAAACCTTTAAATGAAAGGACTTTCAAAGCAATAAAAAATCGCTGAAGATGATTAATTAATGTTCCAATAATTTACGTGGGATTTCCTTTTGACGAATACTTTGCCTTAAATTTAAAACTTTATCTCATTATTATTTTCTTTAAATTGGAAGATTTTGACGAAAGTATTCAATAACTGACTTAATAGGGTATTAAATACTTTTTATATCGAAATTCTCACTAAATTCAATTGTTTCTGATTGTTTCTAAAACGTATTGAAATAAATTCGACAAAACTTTTACAGATAGTTAATATTTATGTGAAATAACATTAAATATTTTTAATTACGATATTTCCAAATAGAAGAGACCAACTTTGATGGGACTTCATTAACAAATAGATGACGGATTAATGCAGCGGTCGGGGAACCGCGGTAAATTACCCCAAATGAGGTAAAATGAAATTTTTGTGGGTAAAAATGAAACTTTTGTGAGTAAAAAGTATATATTTTTAATTTGTTATTTTGTAAACCTAGAAAAATACACAACATATTACATTATATACAGTTGAGGAAAAAAAATCGCTTTTTTGACGAAAATGATAGCCCTGATATTTTTTTAAATCTAATAGCTGTATACATATAATTGGAATACTTTATACTAAAAAAAACATTTCTGTTTGATACATAATCTATTATTTTATTTCCCCGAAAAAAATCATGGGGTAATATCAACTTACACAAAAATATTTTGGGGTATTAATGAAAAAAGTTCCCCGACCGCTGATTTAATGTGACAACTATTAATTCCAAAGAAATAAGAAATCTTCACGTGTGTAGCTTAACTTAAAAAAGCAGCTTGGGTTTATGTTGCATTTAAATAAATAATTAACTTATGTATAACTGCAAACACACAATGCGAATCATTGTTTCTCATATCTTGATTAAGTAATTAAAAAAATTAATTAACGTGACGAAACGAAACAAGCGATTGTCATACGAAAAATTGCGCTGAATACACTTACATCATGAGGCATAAAGCAAATACTGCCCAATTAACCAGCAAAGCGTATGGCAACACAAAAGAATACCTACCTAATATTATGTAGGTGCTTTTGCGTAACAGATTATGGCTGTGTAACCTCAATGCCTTCTTCAACATAAAATGTACTTGCCATATAGTTTTTTAATTGCAAGGCGCCACCTATTTATTGTACGTTGTAGCCAGTAAAATTAAGTGTATATGTTTAACAAAGCTATTATAGTATAATCAGTTATTGAGAAAGTGAAAAACTGTCATTATATATATTTTTTTAAATTCTTTTGTTTTTAAGGGGCTTTTGTATTATTAATAATACACGCCAGCTCCATCGTAAACTTATAAACTAACCCACAACAATTTAACAATAAAAAGAAATATAATTACAAACAAAAAAAACTAACATTCTTTGAGAGAATCATTAACAAATTTATATAACTTAAAAGCCAAATAACTCAAAGGTACACTTAAGATTATAAATCTTAATATTTATAGTTTTTCTGTGCGTTTCTTTGTAACTGTACTCATTAACAATTCGGATTATTTTTATGAAATCATTCATGTGATCAGGTGGATTCAAGAATGGTATAGATTGACTGATAATACGAAGATTGAGAACTATGTGGATGACATCGCTGGCAACACCTTTTTTTTTCACGTTGGGAAATGCCTTTACGCATCCCGTTCAGACAAAATCTAAACGGGAGTGTGGGACTCGCTGGCAGTAAGCCAGAATACGCCACTAAAACCCAGCGATACCCGCCCCATCCTTTAGTGGAGCACCAGAGGATCGGTTGACGCAATCTATCCTGGTATTCCGGGATACTCCTACTGGGAATTTAGGAAGGGGGTAGGAGCAGTGCAAATCTACGCCTCCTAACTCCCAACCTCCTGCGCCGGAGAAGAGGAGCGTCTATATATTCCTCCCTCTGCCTCTCATGTGCCTCCTTCAGCGAAATAACAGATTCGCAGAAGGAGGCCACTGCCCTCCACTCCCTTTCGCTAGTGAGCATTGCGCCAACTAGACCCTCCAACGGAAGGTCCCCTCCGACCAACGACGTCAAAAGATGCCGCTGGGGTACCCAGGCCGGGCATTCTATCAGAGTGTGCTGCACTGCGAATCAATAGCTGCATCACACTCATGGCAGGCGGGCGTTTCCTCTCGGCGAACAATCTGATGCAAGTACTTGCTGAAACAACCATGTCCAGTCAGCACCTGCACCAGCCTGTAAGAAAGAGATCCCTGGCCCCTAGACAACCATTTCTCCAAGTGCGGACGGATCGCCCCCACTGTAATTAGACCCGCCGCTGGAGATTCCAGGTCTTCACGCCACCTTTGGCTCAGTGCTCTCTCTACGAAGGACCCAATCCTCCCAATATCGTCGGCATCCGTTGGTGCCCGTTCGGTACTTGCAGCCGCCCTGCACCGATAGATGGCTGCTAGAGTCTCCGCCCGGAGTTCCCAGGGGAGGTCGCCTGCCAGAAGAGTTGCCGCCGTCCACGAAACTGTACGGTATCCCCGTATTACCCTGACCGCTAGGCAACAGCTAGTTAATCGGGAATAAATAATATAATATACAAGGCAAGGGCAAAAGTGTATACATTAGTCAATAACCGCTATCAAACAATCTCACGGCTGCTTTTATTCAAAATTTTCCTTTTTTTTCTCTGGGAAATCCTTTTAGGCACGAGTCCTGACCTATGGGTCCGAAGTGAGGAACTCGACGAGGTAGGAAACCCCACAATACCCAATAAAACCTGGAAACTTTCGCATTCGTTCCTGGTGTCTTAGTTCTAAATTTTCCTTCTTAAACGACGATATTTTTTCCACAAGGAATGTAAAAGTAATATAAGTCAACTCCTGCTTAAAACTGTATGAGCATTAAGTGTAATTTATTACAATTAAAAAAAATTTAATATGAACTTTTGTGAATAAATAAAAAAGTACTTTATTAACGGTTCAATATTTCAACAAAACAATAATACATTCCTACCAAAATTATGCTTGCACAGTCTCTACTTATCTCTATTCTCGATTACGCTGATGCAAGCTATCCTAATTTGACCGAGGACCAATTGGATAAACTTGAGCGACTACAGAATCTCTCTATTCGGTTCATATTTGGATTACGAAAATATGACCACATATCAGAATTTCGTGCAAAGCTCAAGTGGTTGCCTATTCGTTTTCGCCGGAACTTGCATTTTGTGTCTCTTCTGTACTGTGTGCTATTCAATCCTCGTGCTCCTGCGTATTTATGTCAGAAGTTCGAGTTTCACGATTATGACGGAAGGTGTTTACGGCCCTCTCGTGAACTAAAGCTCAACGTCATACCGCATAACACCAAATTCTACGATGACTCTTTCGCAGTTCGAGCCATAACTTTATGGAACGAATTACCTCTGACAATAAGAGAAGCTAAATCATTGGATATATTCAAGAAGCAGGTAAAGAATTATTACCTCTCTTTATGTACTTAATGACGATGATATCTATTTGTTCTATGTCTTATTTATTTAATATTATTAGATTATTATGTTTAGTATGTATCTATTTAAAATATGTATTCAAATATTTGTATGTATTTAAAGATATATGTATTAGTATGTAGGAATATTTGTATGTATGTCTATATTAGGGAACACCACCTACCCTATTTACCTCATATAATCTCCCTAACCCTAAGGTTGCCTGGAAGAAATCGCTAATGAGCGATAAGGTCGCCTAATTTGTACTATTTATTAAGTTTGTTTCTGTGTTACTTGTCTCATGTTTGTGGTGTACAATAAAGAGTTTTCTATCTATCTATCTATCTATCTATCTAATAATTTAAACAACGTAGCAAACTGTTCTTAACGTTATAAATTTCTGCCTAGATTATAATAAATACAAATAAATTCGTTTTAACCGTATTGCGTCTAAATCTATAACTTGTCAATTCTAAAGGGTAAGTTCACCTTCAATCCTAATAATAATGTATCGTGTGTTGCCAAATAAGGCTGTTGAGCGGACGATCCGAGGCTTCACTACAGCCTTCGGACATTCAATTTGTAAATTAATATTCTTACGTTTTTATAAAATGTAAATTGTGTAAGTTTGTAACGCGCTAACATTTAACTATAATGTACTCATTAAAATGTAATATCAAAACAAGTTTTCTAATCCTACTAGCAAAATAAAAAGAAACCCAAAATCTTTTACGTGAGTAAGTAAGAGATAAATTACCTTTTATCAGATTAACGAATCTCCTATATAACTAAACTATAATATTTCAAAGAGGAAACATTTGAGTTATGTATGTATATATGTATGATTGTAACGTTTTTACACAAAAAATACTGGTCCGATTTCTAAAATTTTTTCACCATTAGAAAGCTGCATTTTCACTGACCGAAATACGCTATATTACATTCTCAAAAAAATAAAGATTTCTAATAAAAATGCATTAATGTAACCCAAGGTGTGAAAAATTAGTCACCCAAAATCTGTCATCGCGTGCGTTGCTGAAACAATTGATGAAACAATAAAATATTCTACAATATTATAGAACGTATTAATATCAACAAAAAAGTCTGTGATGCCATATGTCCAAATACTGTAGTTATGCTACTGCATGCACTGCACTGCAACCACTTTTTTGCATTTTAAAAGTTTATAAAAGTGCCGACAATAATCAAACCCTATTATTCATACCTCTGTATCCTATCATTATCCTATTAACAAAAATAAAGCTAAAGACTTATCTACGCGAGTGAAACCGCGGGGCATTGCTAGTAATATATAAGTAAGGTTATTATATTTAACCTACTTCCACCTACCCCAGGAATATCTCTAACCCAAAAAGTGCCTGGTAGAAATCGCTGTACTGATAAGACCGCCTTTTTGTATTTTTTTTTCTTTTTGCCTTGCTATTTACATGTTTCTTATGTAGTATATGACGATGATCAAGTGAAGTTACAAACTTGTTGCTGGGGAGGTTGGGTGGTCAAATGTAAAGAGACTGCAATGACTCGTTAACAACACGTGCTTCAGATCGTGTCGGTTTCCGAACCGCGAGGCTGCACTAGTGGTGCTATAAAAGGAGCCGAGAGCGCAGGTTCAGTACGCAGTTCCAAGTGACTGGGTCGGGGCATGGACCTTTGTGTTTGTGATAACCAGTACTGCTATAATAAACCACCTGACTTCTGCCTCTGTCATATAGGCAAATTCATTATCATACATTAATTATATTGTGTAGATAATTATTGTCATATTCAAGCTTAATTAATATATTCCCTTTAATATCTCACGCTAAATTATTTAATATATTTGCCTTCTAATATCTCGGTTTAAATAATTGAATAATATATTCCTATTACCTTATATTACGTTTCCTTCTGATGTCCGGACCCCTTACACTCTTTAAAATACGTCATATACAATAAAGTAGTATCTGTGTATATAAGACTGTATCTTCAGGTGAATTCACACTCAAGCGCTAAATTATCGACAATAAAAAAGCTAGTGCTCACTTATCCAGGTTTCACTACATATTCATTTATTTAACTACTGTTAAAAGTAGGTATTGAACTACAGTGAAGGTCTGCATGTACTCGTACCCTTGCGTATTTTTTTATAAACTTTGAACTTTGTATGTTCGCCCATCAATCATCGAAGTCCATAGGCTTTTATATTCGCCGCCATATGATTTGAAAACTATTGTATGTTATTGCAATTGTTATATTTTTGGTACTGTTGATTTATTCGTTTTCAATAAACGCTAAATTAGTAGAAGCCCGACCAAAATGTTGTTAACTGTATAACCACTGTATAAAAATAAAAGTGCGTGCGTGTACACATGTCAGAAATGAAATTTCTTTGGCAAAGTAATTTTTAAGACTTTTTTATATTTATACAAATCTAAAACTTTTGATTTCAGAGACTCAGATGGAGAGAAATAATTTATTGAACATCACAAGAGAAAGATACAATGATTTTACTTAAGAATATACAGTGTGTCCCAAAATTATGTGATCTTCTGTAGCCGAACTAGTTAAAACTGTATTTCGGCTTACAGCGCCAATCTCCAAAATTCGTGATTTAAAATGTATATAACCTTAAATATATATTATTAAGAAAAGTAATAAAAATAAATATATTATGTTAAATTAATCGTATCTACGCTAAGCAATTTGAATGAGAGACCTCTCTTTGTGTTGCATGTTATATGCACGTGTGTACAAGAGAGGTTGTGTGTGTGTATATATATATAATGTATAATATAGAATTGATGAAGAAAGAGGCAATGTTACCCAAAGTCAGTTAATTTAGTACTTTTATAAGATTTTCAGTTTCGTCATAAGTCAGGTTTAGAAGATAATTGAAAACTATTTTTTTTTATTTATATTTACAAAGCGGATAGATGGTTAAAATTTTGTTGAAAAAAGGGAAGATATGATAGTATCTAATATGAATGTAACGAATTTTATTGTCATTAAATATTAAAAGCATCGAAAATTAATACAAGTAGAATTATAAATATTAAAACTACCTACTACTAAGGAATTAGCATAAAAAAACTCTAAACTTAGTATATTTAAAATAGATAAAAAGTATTTTTGCTCAATATATCTAGTTGAAATTTGCATACCTCGGATGTAATATTGATGATTCTGTTACCGATAGCAATTTAGTGTCTGAGCTCCAAAAATTTTCTTGTATTATAATTAATCAGGCTTGTGTACAATAGCAGAATGGTAATACATGTATTGCTTACTAATCTAGATATAATACTATTCCGATCATTAAGCTTTACTCAATTGCTAAGAAAATATACCGAATCTTTAAGGAAAAAATGTTTTACAAGCAATTTACACTTTTCCCGTTTCCGTAGAGCTTTCAAACAAACATCAACTTAAAAATCACCTTATAACGTTAGCTGTCCCGTATAAGCACTACCAAAGTAATATAACAATATTTTACTTAAATAAATATGTCGACATTTACCACATTTTAAAGTTTCTTGTGTCGTTTTTGAAGTGAAACTTCTTTAGGCGCATGATATCACGAAGATGCGCATAGTTTTTTTATGCTTATTCGTTTGAAGGTTATGCAGTTTTAATATTTACAAATAACAAGTGGTATTTTAATTTCTTATTCCTTATTTAATCATTTAACATTTATTCGTATTAATTTTCGACACTTTTAATATTTTAATGGCAATTAAATTCCTAACATATCATCCTTTTTCCCTCCCTCTAAGTCTCGGACATGTAAAGTTTTACATTTGTATAAATATAAACAAGACTTAAACATTGGTTAGCCAAAGAAATTTCACTTCTGACTTGCATATTTTGTGCGCACGCACTTTACATTTTTTTATCTGCCATACAAGCATCTGCACTCTTGCTAAGGCATTAAAAATACATATTTTGTGAGTCTTCTTATCACAAACATAAAATGCTATTCTAAAAAGACTTTAACTGATAAAGTCTCCCAACCCTGTTAATGTATTAAATTTAGTAAAATCGAAACGATTCCCTATATCTCACACAGTAACTTTAGATATTTTTATTTATTGCGGCATACAAAATAGTCCACGATCTACCACTGGAATACTCCAGCAAAATGTAGAATTCTTTAGTGTGCTACATGTCGACATCGCGCTGAAGGGAATTTAAATATTGGGCGATGTGCTCCACTGCATTAAGCCTAATACACATTGAGCGATGGGACGACGTGATTTATTCAATGAACTCTTGAACTTGACATTTGATGCAATGCGGCAGACAAACCTTAATGTGATTTGTACAACGTAACCCCATTCAAATTAATGCTGGTTAATGTATTATTCAACATCATGCCTGCCCTCCGTTAGCAGACATGTCAATCTGAAGACTTTTGTAATGGATTTATTTATCAGCTAGAAAACTCAAAGGTATAACGTGGTAGCTATTATGAGCTCAAATTTCCTGTCCCCGTACCATTTTTAACATAAAAATTAGCTCTGTTATGGAAATTAGCCATGAGTTTATCAAAAATGCTTTTTTTTTACTATTACAATGTACACATTTATAGTCATTTAGCCTAAGCTATTTCTTTCTGAATTTTTAGCTATAGACTTAAATTGTACTTGTCAGTGAATATAGAGAATAAGAAATTATTTCATTTTCATGTATTAGACTATAGATAGTTGGCTGACAACATTAGCAGCTTTAAAATGTGGGGAGGTATTGAGTTATATTGTGGCAACACTTAAAAATACCAAATACATTGTGCAACATTACGAAAAGTTATGCAGTACGAGGTAATTTTAAGGAACGGCACAATTTTGTGAGGATAGTCTTTCCAGCTGTTTCGCGGTATATTTTTTTAAAAGAGAAATAGTGCTAAATTATATAAATTAAAATTGTGAAGTAATATTTAGTAAAGTGCAAGTTGCGTATATTTAAATATTAGAGAGAATAAAAGTTGTTAGTTAATGTGAATTGGTGCTTTTTATAAAAACACTAAGCAAAAAAGTAGTTATAGTGACATAACTACATCGCGTTTTGTTTATACGTTCTAAACATTATAGAACATTTTTTTGTTTAACCTTCAAGTTAGTTTTCGAAGTGTACGCTGTGACAGATTTTTTACTTCACACCTTGGATTAAATTAATGCATTTTTCTTAAGTATCCGTATATCTTTAATAATATAGCCTATGTCGCTCAGAGAAAATGCAGCTTTCTAATCGTGAAAAATTTCTTGAAATCGGTTCAGTGGTTTTTGTGTGGAAACGTAACAAACATATATACATACAAAATCACAAATGTTTCCTCTTTATAATATTAGTTTAAATATTAATATTTTTGTTTTAGCAGAAGGCTACATAAGAATTTTTTGTTACTACTCCTTTCCACATGTTTAGAAATGAAATATTGTGTGTGTCTGTGTGTGTATAAAGTCATTTGTTAATATTTCCAACCGAAAAATGCGCACGCGTTGAAACATTCCGTATAATAATGAATGACAACTGACAGTGCGGATGTCAACAGACATCCGCATAGATAACCGCAACTAATGTTTACTGTATAATAAAAGTATGTTTTCACCAAAGAGAAAACTTCCAAAATATTATATTTGTTACAAGAAACAAATTCAAGGCAGTTAACATAATGACAGTTCACTGCGTATATACTCGTATATTAGAAAACTTGTTGTATGTACATAAAAACATTGACTCTTTTAATAAAAAGAGTGAATGTACATCATATAACTTACGAAACCAAAACAAACTTGTTATAAATTCTAGTAGGCTGCATAAGATTAACAACTCATTTAAGGGTAACTGTATACGTTTCTATAATAAACTCCCACAAGACGTTCTAAAGATGTCAATTAATAAATTCAAAGTCTTTGTTAAAAGAAAGTTGATAGAAAAATCGTATTATAAGTTGCAAGATTACCTAGACGATAGAAACGCTTGGGAGTGAACAAATTGCTCTAATTTTAATTAAAATATAGTAAACTAATTTGTTATTGTAATGATGATGGTAAAAAAAAAAACCCGACTGAGTTTGTTGTGGGTTCTTCTCGGATCAGGGCGCGAAGGAACCCTCGTAACTTTAGATTTTAAGCCGATCTTGAGTACCGTCATCAGATGTATATTAGAATCAGAGTGTGGAAAAAAAATATAATTTGACGATTCAAAAGTGCTGTAATATGCCTACTTGAATAAAGATATTTTTGATTTTTTTTTTATTTTGACAGAAGCAAAAAGGTACCGATTAATAGGCAGGCAACCAGTTAGTAAAAGGTAGCCCAGTTCCTTCAGCACTTCAACGTACAGTGCAAATAGGTTTAAGTGTATCAAATTAATTACACGGGTCAGTTCTCCTAATGAAAGCTATTACTGAATCGGTGTATAATGTAACGTTGTAGGCCGTCCAAAATCTCATGCATAAATTAAATATTGGGTTAAATATATCGAATGCTTCACACTTGAAAGAGCAGTTTAACCAGCGATACACGATTGTTATGTCTTTCGATAAAAATGCTATTACAAGTCTTTTTTTTTTTTTTGAGAAATGCTTATTTTCAATTATCAGATCCGGCGTACTTTGCAATGCTTTTTCCGGCGTACGTTGCACTGGAATGAAAGTTGCTCATATATGTTGAATGAATTAGGAAATTTTATAACATAGATATATAACAATACATATATAAGATAGATATATATAAAATTTTATACCATAAAAACCCGCAGTAAATACCATTAAATTATTTTATTCTTCATTTCTATAACACGGCATCTGTTGAAAGGGCTTTTAATTTTTTAAATATTAGCTTCAAACATTTTCAATAATCTATGTAATATTTAAGTTTCATTCACTTAATATTCATTCAATTCATTCTTTTTGCACTTGTGAATGACACTTGATTTTAATACAATTTTTGAAGTTAAACTTCTTTAAGCACATGAGGGTAAAATTTTTAAGGATGATTAGAGTGTCGATGATGTGCAGCGTTTTTTATGCAAATTCGTTTGAAGGTTAGGGAGTTTTAATATTTACGAAATAACATGTGGCATTTTAATTTCATACATACACATGTACATGTATACTTTGTTCAATCGATAAGAGTATTCGCGAAAATTGTGCTGCACTATCTATCTAGAGACTCACGTAAAAAGTTTCTTTCAACGTAGTAAACTGAATAATTTCGTGTAAGTCCGCTAGTCATTGTAACGAGTAGGAATGGACATATTTTTTTATATTACTTGTTATTGTTATTTAAAATCTAAAATGAAAAAAAAAATCAGGCATTAAAGTTAAGTCCAACGTTTCAGCGCCCACATTCCGGTCAAAGTGCACCCTTATTACTGGCGAAGCTTCTGTTCTTATCGTCACTCCCAGTTGAGCTTTCAACGCCAAAACGGCACACCGCAAAATATAATAACAAAGGAAAGACTTCATTATAAACTAATTGAGAAATCTGAAGATTTATTTGCTTTTCGTGCAATTATTGGACTATTTTCTGATACTGTTCCTTCTTTAAAGTTCTGAGCAATACTGAGATATGTCTAGCTTAAAGTAAAGTAAGTAAGCCGTATTAACCCGTAATAGAGCAGCATGTTGGTTTTATGTTCTAAAAACCCTCTCACATGCTGGGGAGGGGGACTATCTTCGGCAATGTGACATTAATTGGCGACATAACTTACTTTACCTTTATCGTACCGAGAGGTTTAGCAAATTTAATAGGAAATATAATATTACTTTGATGGTCTCGTTGGAGCAATAACAGAAGTTTACCCTTTGCTAGTAGAACTCCTGGATTCGATTCCCGTCAGGGCACATTTTAGAAATTTATTGGCTGCGCTACCAGGAAAAATGGTAAGATACATACAGAGCATCACGCCTCATTCTCATAGGGGTAGACAGAGACAACTTCCTTCCACTTGCTACGATCCCATGCATATCTCCTTCGCTTCTTTCACTCTCATTAAACCTTTCATACAAGTTCGTCGGTTTAGAATACTCGTGTCCTGACCCATATTTAAAATTTCCTGGATTTGGTCCAGGTCGTCCAGAACGTCCGCCTTGTTCTTCCCCTTCCAACTTTCCCATTCGCGATTGACCTTTTTGTCAATCTCCTTTCATTCATTCTCTCTACGTGCCCTAACCATCTAAGCGTACCTTGCTCAATTTTCGTCGCTACATCTTCTTTTATACTACAACGATCTATTCTATTCTTATACGTTATATAACGTTTTATTCTAGTCTTTTATGCTAAGATGCTGTTTAGAAACCAATAAGAGGTAAATTACCTCTTGCCAATGCTCATGTGAGTAGATCTACAATACTCTAGGAATATCTTGATCGAGTAGAAAGTTACAATTAAATCTTGTACCTTATTACATTACCCATTAGTCAGAGAAAATTCCTTTTAAATCGGTTCAGCTGTTTCGGAGATTAGATGAAACAAACAGACATATGTTATACATTTAGAAAAAGCGGTTACTGTGTTGTTAGAAACAGGATATTTCGTTTATGTTTACTTGTTTGTCGAAATTTTATATAGTTTTTCCTTTTATAAATATATTTTAATTATCTGTGCCCAGGGGAGTCACCTTTATAAATTCTGAACCCGTGGAAATATAGGAATATCTGGATCGTATTGTGCACCTTAATCTTATCCACCTGAATCCACACAAAAAAATTATCAAAATTGATTGAAACACTTAGGAGAAATCAGTCACACACACACATACTAAAGAATTATATGTATATATAAATTTCTTGTCTGTAAATTTAGAAACTCAGTTATTAATGAAATAACCTTGATATTTAACCGAGCGATGTATTTGATGCCACTTATCTTTTAAATCTATCCATTAAAACTTCAAATTGAAATTCAATTTATCGAAGTGCCCTTAGCTTTTGTGATGCGTCCTTTCGATAAAATTACAATCCTAAAGGATGCTAGAATTGTTTGTATAAACTTTTATTATGAAAAACGAGCAATATCCATAACCCCCAATAAAAATAGATATTTTAACAAAAGGTTTTATTTTCGAAAACTGCGAGAAAGAGTGAGTCAAGCACATACGTACCAGTTCAATTTAACAGGGAGAGAACGTGACACTTTTGTCCCGCATACAAAGACCGAAAAGCAATGTTTACATTCCGCAAAATGAAAAATAATTTTAAATTTACAATCGCCTTTGCCATCTTCTTGTAAGACTACGTTTAAAGCGCACTGATTCAAAATGGGAAAAATATATTTATAAAACTTATTCTCAAATGATATCGGAGAGATTCGTGGTTTGGACTTACAAAGTAAATTTGCTGATATGTGATTTGCATACTAGAGTTGTGCCGCAAAGAAATCCAATTTTTGTGATTGTAGTATAAAGAGACCTAGTATTTTTATAAAGGTTTCACAGTAAAAGGATGATAAGCTTTATTTATGGTAGAATTCTTTTAAAGTATAATATACTTCGCAGTATTTACAGCAACCTAGCTTTGTTAACATTATTATTATGTAACGTTAACATTAATGTTTGTAATGTATTATTTGCAATGGGCAGAAACCATCACGTAATAAAAAGAGTTACTCTATCTGTATGTCTACGTAATACTGCGGAGTTCGACTCGAGATACAATATTTTCTTAAAATTGCGATTTTTAATATGGTTATACTTTTTGAATGGAATGTCTGATAGAAATAATTTAAAAAGAATTTTATAAGTATTAAAACACTGTTTTTAATAAATATCACTTGATAGGATAAGAACTGACACAGAGGTATAAATGGATTGATTATTGTCGGACATATAGCATCGTGGATTTTTTTGTAGATATTAATACGTTATATAATATCGTAGAACATTTTTTTGTTCTATCATCAATACCTTTCGCATCGCATGCGAATACCGATTTTTTGTTTAACACCTTGGGATACATTAATGCATTTTTTTTAGGGATCCCTAATTTTTTTCAGAAAGTTACATATAGCCTAGGAAGCTCGGTGAAAATGAAAATTTCTAATGGTGAACCAATTATTAAAATCGGTCCAGTAGTTTTTGTTTAAAAACGTTACAAACACACAAAAACTCAATGATTCCTCTCAGACGGTTGTGAGGTGGAAATAACTGTAATAGAAGTGGTTTTTATACTCTACTAAAAATATAATACTTAAACAATATACATATTAAATGAGTAAAACTGAACTCCTCTTAAATAGGTAAACCGATTTTTATGGTTTTCTAGTGTATTCATATTGATTCAAGAACTTTCTGATTCCCAATTCGATCGTGTGTGAAACAACCAGGCCTAGCTATCGTATAAATATTTCTATATATAAAATTTTATTTTCTTATGTTTTACCTACTTAAATCCATTTCCTTTTAACGATTGTATTTGTAGGAGAGGGCGCTGTATTTCGCTTTTTTCGCATTGTTGTGTTACGCTATTCTATTATGCAGTAAGGAGGCCAATATTTAAACATACTTTATATTACAAAAAAAGGGCAATACGTGTAATATATAAATTAGGATATCGCGTTTCCTTAACAGAAAAATTCAAAGAAATATGGATTTTCACAGTACTGTCCCAATATATATTGAATAAAATTGTATAGATCCGTGATAATATTAATATTTACAGCAAAAGGAGCGAAACACACAATTTTAATACAAGAAATAAAAACAACCTTATAATGCCATATTTTAGAGAGAAGAAGGTTGAGAAATCATTTGTCGGGTTGAGCATACGCATTTATAATAAGATACCATAATCACTTCTGCGTTTACCTCCACATATTTTTAAAAAATATGTTAAGAACGTCCCATCACAAACGCATATTATAATATTGAAGATTATTTCAATGACAACGATGATTGGACTTGATTCCAGTTCCAAATGAAAGCTAAACACATTGTAACGTACTAATACTATGTTTAAAGGAGTAACCGTCGAGTTTCTTTCCGGTTTCTTCTCAGCGGAATCATCTTTCTTTTTTTTTATTTATTTCAAACTATACTTAAGCATATATTTATTTCTGCACTGTTCTGCCCCATTAATTAATTTATTTATCAAATAAGCATCTACTTCTACAAAGATTGTCTGGAAGAGATTGCTTGCAGCAAAAAGACCGCCTTTGCACTCTCCTAGCTCTAATTTTTATTCTTAGTTTTGTATTTCCTGTATGTGTCTGTGTGCAATAAAGTATTTCTATCTATCTATCTTTCGGTAGTAAATTTATTACCAAAGGACGGAGTACTTCCAAGTCAAAAGTGCTGTTTAAGCCTACTTGAATAAAGAATATTTTGATTTTAAAAGGGATTCCCCGGCGCAAACCTTAGAAATTTTTAGTTATTTTATGTTATTTGTTTTTTTTTATTTATTTTACCATTCCTTGATTAGAGCTCCAGTACGGCGCGCTATTGGATGGGTGCGGTGGGGAGTTGCCTTCGCTCAGCGCGTGCGCTCCTCTCCCCCCGCACCTCGACAAAGCAACACGACGCCAACAAAAAGATGCGCGTGCGCAGCAAGACAAAATCGCACAAGTTAACATTCATTTGCATGGTATTTTTTCTTTCATTTTATTTTTTTTGTAGAAAAATACCGCCTCTGGACGATATTCAACCCATCGCTCATATATATAACCATACGTACCAATTTAATGCATGATTATAATCACACCTGATGGTAAAAGACGATACAGTCTAAGAAGATGAACTAGTATAAAATAATTTACATCTTAATGGATTTTATGTTAAATCTTACTAGAAAGCAAATTTTTATTTAGCGGCACGTTTTAATTAATATAGTAGTAATACATTTGTTTCACTGGTTGATCGAAAATTGCTATTACTCTGTCCATGACTTCTTTAATGGTCCAAATTGATTTTAATATTTTGTATCATTCATTTAATATTTTAAAGTAATAAAAATTTGCATATCTGTATAAGATTGAATGTGATCTATGATAAACATATTTTATGCAAATAATTTGAATATGATTTGATAACGAAAAAGATTGCCAGTCTTGCCCTGGACAAATTAAATGAATCTATAAAGCCTAAAGTCATTAATTAAAAACTATAGAAGACTATGTCCAGATCCTTATTTATTTTTTTTATACATTTAATTTCTTTTTTATAATTTGCTTCATTGTCTTTATTATACGTCTTAGTTACTTCTTTAATATACTTGATAAGTTAAATCATCTTATTAGTTATAATAAAGACAAGATCAAACAAACCTACATTAAAAAAAAAATCCGACAAGTTTTCGACTGAAAATTGTTTTTTATAGCGCCAATGAGTAACAGAAGCTACAATTAACATAATAATTTCCGAGTTCATTTCCTTAATTGTCCCACTACGTCAACTTTGTACACTAGAGGAAATATAATGAATATTATTACACCCGGTGCACATATGTTTATTATGCCGTTGTATAATAATAAGGAAAATTATACACCTGTAATAATCACAATAATTTTATGTGGAATAATTTATTTATAATTTTGTTTCAGCACTCTTTGCTGCTGTTGAACATGGATACATTGATAAGGCAAGGAACATCTTGGACTCAACAGATGTTGATGTCAACAGGTATGAATCTGAAGTAATTACCATATTCACTCTTAATTACACAGGCACAAACACAGAAATGTACAAACCCTCACAAGGAAGCACCATATACAATCAAACACTATATACGCATTTCCCAGAAGGTAAATATCGAGATTATTCTTCCACTAAATTACTCATTTAGTAAATGTTTTGTCTCTATTTACAATACTTAATTTGCCCATGATTTTTTATTCCATATCCAGACTCCGAACGTGAGATTATAGAAAATAACTTATTGGCATTTTTTATTGTTATTTAAAATATAAGGTTGCAAAGCCTTGTACGAGGTAAAATAATTAAAATAAAACCTTTATTGCTGTTTTTTATATAAACTTAAATTATATTCTCGGCAATCGTTCTTTTTTCCTCACACCTTGTCTTTCGACAAAGGTCGCCTCTAATGCCTTCCATCTGTACCTATGCTGTGCTGTGCATACCCATTTTGGTCCTGCTACTTTCTGCAGGTCGTCTTCCCATCGCTTTACTGGTCTTCTTTTACTTCTTTTGCTATCCCTGGGGTACCATTCGGTTATTATTTGCGTCCATTTTTCCTTCCTTTCTCTCATAATGTGTCCCGTTCATTTTAATTTTCTGCAAACTGATAGTATTTTTCTGAATTCAGTCTTTTCTGTTATTCTTTTAAAATCTATTCGGCTTACTCCCAATACATTCCTTTGTTGTGTAAGTGTTGAATTCTTGCATATTACCATGTATGAGGTAAGACGTATTTTTTTTATTTCTTAATAGTGTTATTCAGTACCATAAGGAGACGCAAATTCTGCGCAAATGGTATATCTTTACTGGTAACAATACAGTAACGGTCGAAGACATTATTCTAGATAAATTATGCATCGTTGTTTTGAGATTAGCTCTTTATACTTTTTACGCTATACGATTTACACTTTACGCTTTATATTGGGAGTAGTGTCTATTCTAGAACACTTTCCTTACTTTGAAATTATCTCATATGGAACGCCTATACAAGCCTTTGTTCGTAGGTTTATTACTAAAACTTCAACAACCACTGACACCCAGTTTGGCAAATGTCTATGAACATTTCGTCTGAGAGCTTAATATACCAAAAAAAATATTTACTTGTTCATCCCTAGAGTATCTCTGAGATTGCTTTTGTTTGGAAAATCCTTATATCAACTCTTTTAGACAGTACTTAAGGCTTCTGCTATATTATCCTTCCAGCTGCTTGTAATCACTTTATAGGACAGATGGTTTTTATCTTGTGGCAATCTGTAATTTATCATTTTTTATAACTTTAGTGTGATCTTTGTTTTTTATTAATATCAATAAAGATCTTACAATAATTATTCTATAAAATTATTACCATATATTACTTTTACATGTTTTTTTCGTAATAATATGATAGTCAAAACGCACCATACAATATTGTTTATTTTAATACTATTTCAGCCTTAACCCAGACGGATTATCACCTTTGGACGTCGCAGTTTTGGCTAGCAACCGACAACTCGCCAGAATGCTTATGGAATTTGGTGCAAAGGAAGGAACACAATGTAAGTTATTATTTATAAATGAAAATAAGAGGATTCCGCCACTTTCAATTGTTATCTGCTTAAACAACGATAAATAATTAAATACAGTTAGTTTTACTGTTTTGAACATAGTTCATTTTGTTTTAGCAACATTTTCACCAGCAAGGGAGCACACCTGTTTCTTTAGTAAATTCAGATTCTTATTGGCTATAACATTTAATAGTCTCCAAACAGCTCGTCTTCAACCACAAGACTCGCCTTCATTGTCTCGCTCCTATACTAGTGTATTACAGTAATATTTGATCTTCTCTTAGACACAGCTATTTTTTATTTTCTGTGAAAGAAAAGGAGATATTTCGTATTGTACATAACAAAACCTCATTGGTAGCTCATTCCTGTATAGCTTCGTATGTCGCCATATTGGTATCACAAAGCTTATCAGTTACGTTTTGCAAGTCCAATCCCCAGGTGTCTTTAAGTCTGTGCAAGCAAAGCTTTAAAATATCGTCTTTCCTAAGGCTGACCCTAATGACTTGCAGCTAAACCTCTACTTTGACTGCTTGTGTACTCAATTTACTGGCTTTAAACTAGCTTCTTGTGACACTCTATGATAAATCACTTCTACTATAGTTGGAGCGATTCATCAATGCATATTGAGTTTTCCATAATCTTCACTTTTACCTTAGAACTTTCTTAAATTTATTGCAGCTAAATAGGTTTTTAAACTCTTTTGTCACTTGCAAACAAAAGTGTTTCACTTACAAGGGCAACTCTGTTTCCGTTTAAACAAAGGAAGCATTTAACGTTTTGCTTATGGGTGTTGTACCCTTTTACCTCTACCTTACCTGAAAAGGACATCTGCTTGGCGATAAGGCCCTTTGTACTTACGTCCTTTTGTTTAAGCCATTTAGTAATTATATGAGGAATAAGCCTTATATAATATTGTACGTCTTTTAGAATTTCCAAAACAAATCGTATAGTATTTTTAATATGTAGTAAGACATAATTTATTTATCAGACTTCCATTTATAATATTTAACATCTTTCTATTGACCCCTCTTAGTTAATATTTATGTGAATTCTTAAAGAATACCTTTCGAAACGCTAAACAAATTTAACTTCTTTCTTGCTTACACAAGTGCGACACAATTATAAAATGCATAGTATTATTTCACTCTTTTTATATATTTGTTTATTTATCCTGTGATCGTTAATAAAATATATTTTATAAATCCCTTCAATACGGTTTTAAATATGATATGACTTTATTTTTTTAGATTATTTGTTTAGTTTAATTAAGATATCTTTCACTTGCTGTAACATTTCTTTGTTCAGTAATTCTAGAACTAAATATTGGTATTACCCTTTTTCCTGAAACCCACACATTTTGGAAGTAATCATTTTATTTTATTCATTTCGAAAGGCAAAGCAGTTTATGCGGTTGTCTTGTTTAATTGTCTATAAAGAAATAGAGCAATGTTATCGTATTAGATGTTACGTACAAAGCCCAATCCCATGCTATAACTGGTTTTGTCGAGAAATGCTCACACTCTCAAGGTTTAAAGTGTAAGTGTCGGCTTCGAATAGTGCCCGAAAATGGTCAGATCAATTGAACGAGAATGCGACCTACATTGTAGATACATAGTTGGTACATGATGTTAGACATTGAAGGATATTGAAAACATAATAGGGTTTAATATCTAGCGATTCCTTTGTTTACAACAAAGAAAATACTACTTATATTTAAAAATTGTACATTAAAGCAAGGCGTAAATTTTAAAATTGTATAAATAACTAGCAGACTCGACAAACTTCGTTCTGTCAAAAAGATTTGGAATGTGGCAGATTTCAGTTTTACGAATGATTTTCGAAGTGAAATTTCGCAGCAGTACTAAATATCTGTAGCTCTTACATTTTGTGACTATTCAATTTGGTCGGTTTGTGATTATTCAATTGATTTTGAACAGCGACAATAAAGTGCAAATTGACCCTTTGATGTTAGGAACACACCTACATTGCTTAGACAACAGTGAGTACTTGTAATTAATTATGAACTTTATTGAATAGCAATGACGGTCATATTGACTCTACATTTTAGTTAGAAAAAGTTTGTATGGGAAACAGAAAAGAGCTGATTTTAGGGTATTCCCCTGCAAATTATTCGAACTTTTGTCGCCGTAAAAACCATCCTTGGACTTCAACGAACATTACTAAAAATTGACCCGGGCGTTGTTGAGTTATGCGCTTGCCAACATACTTTACGATTCATTTTTATATTATAGATATAAGAAAATGGTGAAGATTAATTAAAAATGAACAAATTTTAAAAAATTTAAAGCGGACTATGAAGTTAATTTATTGTTTTTATATCTTATGAACACTTTAGGCTTGAAAACACTTTTGAATAGTAGTGGTTTGTCCGTTGGTAATTAATCTACCACCGGTTCGGAAACTTGAATCTGCTGAAAAGAAACCGGCAAGAAACTCAGCGGTTACTCTTTTAAAGATTTTTTATGCAATATTTTAGTACCGTGTGTGACTAAAATCGAGTCCAATTTTTTTTATCGTTTTGACATATTCCTTAAAACCATGCGGAGGCAAATCTAAAACTGATTGCGGTATCTTATTAAAAATCCGTGTGCTCAATCCAAAAAATGATTTCTGATCTTTCTTCACTCTAAAATGTAGATTTACAAGTTTGTTTTGATTGTATTTCACTTTATTTCTGTATAATTGAATATCCAGGTATCTATTGACCCATCACGATATCTCTGGAACCATCAGGCCTAGTGCCTTGAAATTTGGTAGGAACATTCCTTTTGCCGAATAGAGGTCAGTTAAAAACGGATTTTAAGAAATTCCACCCGCAAAACTACCAAAAAAACGTTCCACGCAGACTAAGTCGCGAATTCAGCTAGTTCAATATATATTGCGATGGTACTGTGAGAATTGACGTTTCATTGAATTTATCTTTTACGAAAGTACGAGACTCTTATTGATATATGACACGTATTGCTCATTTTTTGTAAAATAAATCTAGTTTCAATGTCCGCCGTCTTACACCATAATGGTGTGCCGTAAGACATAATGCTATGAAAATAAGTGAAATATTGAAAAAATCTAATTATTTAGTTCACTGTTCCACAAGAACTATAAATTATAAGTAGTTGACTTTTTTCTTAAACTACGCCAAATAGTACGCTACATTACAAAAAACATCGCCCAACAAACTTATTATGTTAGTCGATTTCAAGCGATCATCGAAACGAAGTAACCGTAACTAATTCGCTTCTTTAATATATAAATAAATCTCGAATACCTTGCAAACAAAACCGATTGAATCGACGCAAAGTTAAACGGTAAATTTCGAATTCTTAGTAAAAAGTTACTTTAGAAATGATTCATTTAAAAGTTTCACAAATATTACTTTTATTGAAAGCGTACCATATCTTAAAGTTATATTATATATCAAAATAAAAATATTCCGTATTAAAGGCTCAAAAAGCAATTTTACATCGTAAGTTGTCCGTTGGTAACAAATCTACTGGTTAGAAATGTGGAACAAGTTAGTTGTTCATTACTCTTGTTAAGACATCTACGCTGAAAAGTAAACATGTAGTAATCTGGAAAATAATGTTTTAACACAAGTTCACGATAATATTAATATTAATTGCTTATAAATAATAAGATAATATAAACCGCGGCTAAAAAACATAATTTACATATATATATATTACATTGCACTACAAAAGATACTAATTAAATTTATAAAGTTAAAATTAACCTAAAATGAAATCAAAAAATAATGAAAAGTGTGTATTTATATACACGCGTTAAAAGTTATACTTCTTTGGCGTAACTAGATAAAAATCTATTCAAAAAATTTATCTTATTCTACGTTTGTAGAAATCATAAACGTCAACTAACTTTCATTGGATATAAATAGTTTATAATCTGTTTCCTATAGTTGAGTCTGAAAGTTATAATTTTGATAAGTATGTCACGTTGCTGTTTTCAATGTCACAATAAAATAATTAAGGTATTATGTAATTATTAAATATTTAAAAAAAACTAAAATGTTGACTATAGCTAACTTCAGGGTGTCGGTTTTTTGTGACGGTGTGCACGCACGTCGTAAAAATTTACTCTCATCATTTTTCCCTAACGCGCCAAAAGAACTAAAGATTCAATAAATTGAAAGTAAATTAAACATATTTTATTGTTATTCGGTGCCTAGGGCAGGGTTGGCCAATATCTCGTGAAGGGATTTCTGAAATCTTCACCAATTACGGTTAATATCGCATTCCTAATATGTGTATGATGCCGTTCCCAAGAAATATGCAAATAGCGATCTGAGTATGGCGAAGAAGTCATGGATTCTCGCAGTTGCACAAATCGTTTTAGCACTGCAAAATCGTGGTAGTTTCATCAAATATCGAAAACCATTGTTGTCACCTCAACCTCAATCAACCTCAATCTATAATATAAAAATGAATCGCAAAATATGTTGGTAAGCGTATTACTCAACAGCGCCTGGGTCAATTTTGATAATCCTTTTTTTAAATGTTCGTTGAAATCCAAGGATGGTTTTTACGGCAAGAAAAGTTCGAATAATTGCAGGGGAAAATCCTAAAAACAGCCCTTTTCTGTTTCCCATAAAAACGTTTTCCAACTAAAATGTAGAGTCAATTTGACCTTTATTGCTATTGAATAAAGTTCATAATACATTAAAGGTACTTATTGTTGTTTAAGCAATAGTCAATTTGCACTTTATTACCGCTGCGCAAAGTTCAAAATCAATTGAATAGTCACAAAATGTAAGCGGTATAGATCATTATTACTGCTGTAATTTCATTTCAAAAATCATTCGTAAAACTGAAATCTGCCACACATTCCAAATCTTTTAGACAGAACAAAGTCTGTCGGGTCTGCTAGTATATTATAAGATCATGCTGTTCACTTTATCCATAATAGGTTTGTGTATAAAAACTGACAAAATGCTTTGAACAAGATAACCTTTACGGCATCAGTCACTCAGTCAATAAGTGACTTAAGTACTTAAAGCTCTAAGCAACGCGGACTGACATTTCATTTAAAAATACAGGCAAGACCACTTCTGGACCTTGGCCCGCCCCAAAAATTACCATTTCAGTTTTGGCAATATTGTACTGGAGACCATGCTCTTTAGCGAACTACATACACTAAGCCGCTTCCAAAGTCCATTTATTAAAGGACTGAGAAGAAGCATATAGTCTGCATAAGTTAAATTTTTAACACAGACGCCCACAATGTGTAAGCCGATTTTGGTACTCATAAGCCTTCTAATCACGTTATTAATATACAATTTGAAATGGATATAATGTTTTTAGCAACAAAATATAAACATAACGTCTATTTGTTTTAATCAATTTCGGATTTGCGGGTGTTCGTTGACTGTTCGGCTACAGACATGAAGTTCTGGGTTCGAGTCCCGGGTCGGGCGAATTTAAAATCGATATTGGGTTTTCTGTTATAAAACCTTTTTTATCGCTGGGATATGCGCCAGTCAGGGGTGTGGTACTCGGCGATGGAAGAGCTCGCAATACCCACTAAAACCCAGCGAAATCCTCTTCATCTATTAGTGAGGCACCAGGTGTACAGCTTTCGCTCCCTCCCTCTCTCGTGGGCTTCCTTGAGCGAGTCTACCGTCTATCGCAAAAGAAGGTCACTTCCACCCACCACCTCTCACTGGAGAGCATAGCTCGTACAATGCTTCGCAACGAGAGGTCGCCGCTGATATTGGGTTTTCTGTTATAAAATTCTCAATATTGGCTCGAAATTGGGAATATGGCGGTGTGCTCTCCACCCCCGTGTCTTGCAGACCACGTTCGTTCCTGCGCCGGTCGTGTTAGATAGCCGTCCCAACGATAAAATTAAAGTAATAGAGAATGCACTTGTGTACTATCCCTGCCATCCCGCAGTGGAGCAATGAAGAAGCCTGTGCCCAACTGTGGGACGTTAATGGGCTGCTACTTAATTACCTGTTTTAAAACCATCTAAAATTCTAACAATGGGTTTTTACTATAAGTATCGAGTAAACTTTTATGTTTACACAATACTTATATCTAGTGTTTTCTTTTGCCAGACAGACACTTCAATGTTATTTATTTATGTGTCGCATCGTTTATTTAATGTAGCTCACGTAATGTATACCTTTAAATGAATTTTATATAACCACTAGAATTCGTAACAATTTTATTAGTGAAACTGTTTTCTACCGCATTAAATTTTTTATCCCATCTATTGGATTTCGCGTTAAGTCGGCCGCGGAGTCGGGTAATAGTGAAAGGCGCTCGGCAGAGCAGCCAAGGCCAACATGATAGCAGCCATGCACTGCATCAGCTGTTCCATTTGCGTCGTGGTTTCATAAAACCACAAAACGTTTCATCATGACCATAATGTTCATATCAGATACAATTAAAAATGCGTGCTTACAAAGTACACATGTCAGAAGTGAAACTTCTTTGGCAAACTAATTTTTTAGTCGATTTTATATTTATTTAAAAAAATGCCACATATTAATTATAAATTATTAAACTAAATAACCTTCAAACGAATTAGCATAAAAAACGCAGCACATCTTCATGACGCTAATCGCGCGTTTCATTCGTAAAAATTTTACCCTTATGCGCCTAAAATAGTTTCACTTCAATAATATTTTTTGTGTTGATTTGATCTCTGAAATTTTTCTGAAATGTGATATTAACTTTAACAATGTCAATCGTTTAATATCGATATGAACTGTCCCTTAAGGATAAATTTTGCTTCCCATGGGATCACTTATGTATGATAATGAAAGTTGGGTATGGCAGAGGAAGCACAAAAGTAAAATAAATGCGGTAGAGATGAGACCTTTGCGTAGTATAAGTGGATTGAAACTGAGTGACAAAGTAAGAAATAGTGTGATAAGAGAACGTGGTATAAAAGAAGATGTAGTGACTAAAATTGAGAAAGGTATGCTTAGATGGTTTAGGCACGTAGTGAGAATGACTGAGAGGAGACTGACAAAAAGGATTTATGAGTCAAGAGTGAATGGGAAAGTTGTAAGAGGAAAACCAAAGCGAATGTCCGTGGACCAAATCCAGGACATTTTAAATAAGGGGCAGGTCAAAAGTATTCTAAACCGACGAACTTGTATGAAAGGTTCAATGAGAATGAAAGAAGCGAAGAAGATATGGAAAGACCGTGAAGTGGAAAGACGTGGTCTCTGGCTACCGCTAAGGGATTGAGGCGTGATGCTATGTATGTATGTTTATTATAACTAAATGTGACTCCGCTCAGCTACTAATGTTGGACTTTAAGCCTACACTGGTTTAAGCGGCGACCATATCCTATAATATAAATAGATTACATAGATAAATCTAGTAAACAAGAGAGAGAGAATACAATATATAGAGAATAAATAAATATGCGGTGGTAACGTCAGTATCCGCCTACGCTGTTTTAATTAATATTAATTAAGATTTAACGGTGAATAGATATGATGGGGATATATGTTTAATATAGAATAGGTAGTTGAACTAAATGTAATATATAATTTGTAATAAGAGTTCTACTGAAGGGCGAAATGAAAAGGATGCCAGAAGGAAGAAGTTTGACGCTTGATGTGAAACAAGTACCACTTACATTTTACCTTAAAAGATTGGGCCGAATTTAATGACAAAAATGCGGAGGAATAGTGTTCCAGCAGTGTTTGGTAGCATATTATAAGCTACCCTGAAAAGCTGCTGTGTTATAAGGTGGCAAAGTTATTACGGAGAAGAGCCACTAGTAAAATATATAATATTGCGGTCACTTGGCCAGTTGAGTTTATTATATAGGTATAAATGTATTTTATACTTTGCGACACCAAAGAGCATAGTCAGCAATTACATTCAACATAGCGTCTATAACGTCCCACAAAATAAATTTGTTTAGGCAGAGCAAAGAAATTTCCAATTCAAAATTCCTCATATGTGTGCTATTGTATTCTTGAAAATTACTATCAGTTGTCATTATCAAATTAAAAGTTAATCACCAAATTCCAATCAAGACAAACCGTGATTGCGCACATAAGGCGGGCTCGAGTTGATCAATCATCTGATTTGAAATATTATCGGGTTCATTATCAAGGCGTGACTGGCTTTATTTCAGTTAGTTAAACACTTTAACAGATATTATGAGATCTATACTAATATTATAAATGCGCAAGTAACTCGATTGTCTGATATGACTTTATGTCCACATAACTGGACAAATATGGACAACAGGTTACATTTTCATTTTCAACAGAAATTACCTTTTATGGTTACTACACAGCATCGTACCGGTACACAAATCTCTTATTTGGCGGTACGCCTTTGCTGTTGTTTTAGAGTGGTAACAAGCCACGACCCGAGCCTACCAGCCCAGAGTCGACCAAATTTAAAAATGCAATTTTCTAATGTGCAATGTAATATAATTTGCATCATATTTTAAATAAGAGACGTTCAATGTAAACCCAGTTGCGAGGATCAGTTAGTAAAATAATTTGTCATAATCTCTGAACGTAACGTTTACTTCTATCTTCTTCTTGAAGTTTCTCTCCGAATAGCGAAGGTTGGCAGTCAGTTCAGCATATTTGAACCTTTTTTTATCGCTGGGAAATGCAATTTACGCACTAAACTCAACCGGTGACCAGTCAGGAGTGTGAAACTCGGCGATGGGAAATATCGCAATGCCCACTAAAACACAGAGGAACTCTCCTCATCGATTAGTGAAGCACCAAGTGTTCAGCTTTCGCATTCTGCCCTAGTGTCCAGGATGAGTCCGACGGAGGTTTCACGGAGGCGGGAGGATGTGCAAAAATTTGCGCCGCCTTGTATCTCGCCTCCTGCGGCGGTGAGAGGAGCATCCACTGCATTCTCCTTCTCTCTCTATCGTGGGCTACTTTCAGCGGACCATGGTATTGACCTTCCGGACCTCTTGGGCATCTGGCCATCCGCCCTTGCAGCCATTCTGTGCTGATACACGACCGCTAGACCTTCCACCCGTAGCTCTTACGGGAATCGCCCGACAGGAGGGTCGCTGCCGTCCAGACCATGTTTGAACCCGTCTCTTGCGAGACAGAATAGTTAGGCAGCACTCCCAATCCCAAGAAGTTGAAGAAGTCCATACCTCTCATGCCTAAAGACGTGTCCGAGATAGGATACGTTCCTCATCTTGACGGTCTATAAATTTATTCCTAAATCTCATCTCTATCTCAAATTTACTTCTATAAATTAAATATTTTTGTGGACTTTGTTTCAGTTAAGACACCGGAAGCACTAGGCGCACATTTAAGGCGGTTATCACGTGAAGCTGAGACACGTTTGCATGAAGTTACTGGTTATATACCAGAGAGAGCTTGTCGGGAAGATGTCTGCAGGTAATACACTTATGGTTTATATATAATCTGGGAGTGTATTTATTTATGTTTTACATATGCTTATATATTTGCTACTTACAAGTTTATTTTATGGCATTGTATTCCCCATTCATACGTTAATTCGGCGTGCATTATAGAAATATAAAGTTCATGATAAACAATTTAACTATAAATTATAGCCAGTTAAGTGGATTGTTCTATAATTTAAAGGTCTCTTAAGTATGTGATGCCTTAGGGAATTTTAGTAAAATCGCGCATTTATTTTTTAAATAATTTAAGGTGAATCAACTATCAACAATGGAATATTGCAATGGTTTTGCAGAATACCAGGAGACCACTATAGTTTTATATTTTTAATATTTTATAGTGAAGACTCCAAGAAAAAAGATAAGGTTTTGTGACTTTACCTTAACGTAAATGGAACCCAGGATTAATTACTTAAATAAATGCTAGTAGCAATAAACTGCCTTATTGGTCTAGAGGATAGCATGTTCGGCTACAAACATGAGGTCCTGGGTTCGAGTTCGGGTTGGACCAATTCAAAATCGACATTGCGTTTTCTGTTAAAATTTTCTCAATATTTGCCCGAAGTTAGGTAGTGGCGGTGTGCTCCACCCCAAGCCTCGTAGAGCACGTTAAGCCGTCCATCCTGCGACTGACCTGTATTCGGTGTGTCTACTTGCCGTCACATCAGACTATGAGAGTAAAGAAATAAGCGTGCACTTGTATAGTACGTCTGCCAACCCGCAGTGAAACAGCATGATGGGTCTGTGTTCTAAAAACCCTCTCTCCTATGAGTTAGAAGGCCTCTGCCCAACAGTGAGACATCAGCTGCTACTCTTTTTTACCAATGCACCAAGAGAAGCCACCTTCTTTCAGATCGGCAGCTGGTGGACAAGCTGGTACAATGGGATGCGCTGGAGGTGCGGGCTCTGAAAAAGATAAACAAACTCAGCATTGGGAGAGAAGAGTCCGGACGCTGAAGTATGCACATTTCTTTTTATTGCACATATATTGATGATTTTGATAGAAATATAGTATAGTATCTAATAAAATACATAAATAATCTTATACAGACACCAAATCTATAATAAGTTAGCGTAACTCTCTATCTTTACAACCTTGTTAACTTCTGTTCACTTCTTACGTAGGGGCCGTCAATTTATATATTCATAAATGATATCTTTCTCAAGTAAATGATTGATGAGGATTAATTAACGGATTTTTCCAGGCGGCTAGTACAAGGATGGCAGCAAGCCCGTGTTCCAACTATACTATCGTCACCCGATCTTGAAGTGTGTGGGGCTCATTCAGTGACAGTCCGCCTAAAGGACCCACGGTCTACTCTACCAGTACCACGTGACCCGCCCGTCATTACCAAATATAAAGGTAAGAAAGTATTTATAACGTAGAAACATTATATTTAGTATATACTATAAGATATTGATCATTTATACTACTGCAACCAGGGAATCCAAAAAGGAACCCAAAAATTACTTTTTAAAATACTTTTAATAAAATCCTTTAAATCAAATACTTTAAATAAATTTAACGTACACTCACAACACATACACTCACGCACGCATCCATGCCCCCACACACGCTCGTACGCGCGCACACACACACACACACACACACACACACAAATAAGCTGCACGCATACTAATATACACGAACATACATCCTGTGAACATGTATCCTGAGGATGCATGTTCGTCTTTCCTGCATGCCTTTTTTTAAACTTTATTTTGCCATTAGTATTAAACTTTAAAACCTACTATCTTTTTATATTTACCTAGATATTTTAATAACAAATTATAATAATATGTGTCTGGTAATAAAGAATTTAAAAGTAGATAAATAAATACTTTATTGCACACACAATATTAGAAAAATGCAATACAGGAAAACTTAAATAATATTTTTTTTTTATTGGTGATCGCAAATACAATATGTTTCCAAATAAAAAGCGCTCACTAATTAACATAGTTTAAGTCTCATTTTTATTTTTTCTTCAAATGTGGTGTACAATGATGTACAATATTTAATCGGAGTCATAACTTTATGTTGAACGGCCTCGCTTGCCCACTGAAGCGAGTACTCACTTCATTATCAGAAGACCTGGAGTCGATTCCCGGTAGGACAAATTTGAGAAGTCGTGTTTATTAATTTATCTGACGCTAGTCTGTTGGGAGGCTTTTGCCGTGGCTAATTACCATCCTATGAACAAATACATTGTTGGCAACCAACAAATAAAATTATGTTCCTGTACGATGCTGTGTAGGTACTATAACAATTTACCACTTACCAAGTTACCGTGCTTCCATCTTAAATTGTATCATTACTTATCATTAGGAGAGATCTAATAAGATAAAAATCAATTGTTCAACAATATTTATTGTAAACTTACATAAAACATTTAAGGATTTATATTTATGTTTATGCTAAAAGGAGGTATTTAATTTATTTATGGTTTCCTTTACAGTGGAGTGGTCATCGCGAGCTGATTTCTCGAATGTTTGTGGCTGCCAAACAGTCACAGCTTCGGGATCAAGTTGTACTCGTGTATTAGTTGCCGGGTTAACACGAGGGAGGCGGTACTTCTTCAGAACATCTGCAGGCAACCTCAAAGGGTGGGGACCCTTCACAGTGTCAGTGCCCAGAAGCGTTGTACCCAGCAGTAAGTATTCTTTATTACGACTTTGGTAAAATTTAACCCAATCTTTTTATATAAAATCGACTGCTGTCCTTTAGTCTCGCTAAAATTTAAGAACGGCTGGACTGATTTGGGAAATATTGGTTTTAAATTATTCGTGGAAGTTCAGTTTTAATAAGTAGCAGCCCTTTAACGTTCCACTGCTGTGCACAGGCCTCCTCACTCCGACGATCGAGGGTTTTTAGAGCATAGACCCACCACGTTGCTCCACTGCGGATTGGCAGGCATAATACACAAGTGCACTCTCTATTCCTTCACTCTAGTAGTCCGATGTAACGGGAATCCGACGGAGACGACCGGAGAGAGATCAGGCGCAGGACCGACGGCTCGACGTGCTCTAACTTCGGGCAAATATTGAGAAAATCTTAATAGAAAACTCAGTATCCATTTTTGGTTCGCCCCGGACCGGGACTCGAACCCAGGACCTCATATCTGTAGTCGAACATGCTAACCACTTGACCAATGAGGCAGTTTTAGTATGAGAGTAAATTTGAAAAAAATTCTAGAAATATAGTGAAATCCAGCAACATTGCTTTCCCTTGGAAAATATTTCTACCAGTCAATGATTAATGTTCGTCCCTTCGTTTAGAAATCAATTAAATTTAAAAGTCGTTCAGAAATCAAATTGAATATAGAGAATACTTTTGTTCAATCGTTTTTGACATTTAATATTGACAAGCAGCAATTTCTGATCTGATCTAGGCGTAAAGATTTTTTTTTCAAATACGAATTCTTTTTGTTCTGGTTAAGTTTTGACCACATTTTTTACTAAACTTGACACAATCTGTCATTTAGCTTTTTTCATTTATCGATTCTGAGGCGGTTTGCCGGATTAACTAGTAGTTTATATAACATTAACTCCTCGTCCTTCGTGACATTGTTTATTGATTTCCTTCTTGTGTCATTTCATTTGTAAGACTGTATATGCTGGAACCGGCGACTTGGTCCATGATGTTAAAAAAAGAACACCTGATTGAATAAACGGCTGACTTTAAATGATGACTTGATACGTCGTTTTGTAGGTTGGCATGACGTGTCGTCAAGAACATCTCGTGGAGAACCTGGTAATGCTGCAGCTGCTTTGGAGGCCTTGGCAAACGCTGCAGCAGGTGCAAGACAAAGGCCTCCAGCACAGCCACCGCGGCTTCCTCGCAAGAAGACAGCTACCATCCGACAACTGTTTACAGCAGCCAGCAAGTTCCAGAAGAATTTGAGGAGGTCAGGATTATGCTGGATATATTATTCTTTTGTATGTACGTGTGTGGCTGAACCCTCCTAAATAACTGGACCGATTTTGATGATTTTTTTTATATGTTCAAGTGGATTCAAAAATAGTTTAGGTTGACAATTAATTCTGAAAAATAATGGATTTCCACATATTTTCAAGGGTTCCAGGTATAAACATATGAATATGGATTATTGTTTTAAAATATTATAAATTAATATCACTATATGTATTAAATCCATACTTTATTTTAGGGGTGTGTATTTAGCGTGTATCATCTACCACGAAGACAAGGTGTTAGTCACCAGCGAGGAATTTCTGCCGGTCATCGAAGTAGATGAAACATACCCTGCCTGCATATACACTGATTTCCACTGGCTTATGAAGGTATTTGTAAATTTTGTACGTCATTTCAGGAGGTAATTAAAAAAATTATGATAAATGATAAGATAATATTTAAGTTTCGTAACAAATTAAAAATTTATTTCTAACCCGAGTGCGTCTGACGTCACAACGTTGATTTCTCCTCACAGTTATACACTTATTTTAATTATAATTCTTTTAATTGTAAACATATTCATAACTATAAAAAGTATGACGTCACTAACATGTCGAACAATCGTTCCGCGTTTATGTCACGTGATTTATTCAAACTTTATCAATTTTTAATTGTTTAAAATTTATTAAAAAATATTTTAAGTTTTTAATATTAAATATCAATATGACCTGAATATTGGCTATATTTTTAGTTCGGTCACTTTATTATTATTACATTATTCTCGGTTTTTTTTCATATATAACGTGTATACTTTAAGTATAAATATAATTGATATTCATTCTTTACAATTTTGTACAAGCCAAAAAATGAATAAATAACTAATGAGAAAAACTCCATATCTTTCGGTTTTAAAAACTCCAAAGCGACAGTACTCGGTTCGCTAGGGGCCTAATAAACTTAATATTACTAACTATAATTTTATATATATGGCAAAAAAAAACTCACCAGGTGTCGTGTTCGTGGGACGAAGTAAAGGCACTTAGATCTGATATGGAGAAGCATACGTCTTCATCGATACATTTCAGGCTAAAACTTCTGACAGCTGCCGCCCAAATGCAATCAGCTCTATGTTTACAGGACCTAGGTACGAAAACTTTCTTATTTCAGAAAGCTCTTCAACGACCAGAACCCGTACAAATATATACAGTATGATAAGCCACGATGGTCTAGTAGTGAGACACGTGGATCCTTGGTTAGAGAAATTTCGAGGTAGAATCCCCCAGCAGACAGTTTCTCTTCATAAAAAGAAACTTACGTGCTTGATTGTTCTTTATAGTTCACCATTGTACTATTCGTTGAAGGAAAACATCATGAGGAAACCTGCACATCCCGGGAGTAATTTTGGGAAGCGGCGTGGGGGGTCTATGGTCTAAAACCTTCTCTCCTCTCACTTATAGTAAGAAAGCCCGTGCCCAACCATTGAACGTGAATAGGCTATTGCCCTTTCTTTTATATATAGTAACCCTAATTAATTAATGTACTGACTGCCTGTAAGAGCTAATGCAAATTATAGACAAAGCTCTTTGTAACGAATTTTATGATTATTGCAAAATACAGGTAGAAAGTATGAATGACCTCTATTTGACTTCTAGCCTTTAAGTAACATGTCCTATAAATCGTTCCCTCTGAATTACAGAATTCAATGGTAATTCATGTCTCGGCAGGTTTTAATAACTTGTTAAAAGTTATCGTAGTCGTACTTACCTTATATATATCCATAACCCATCAATTTTTGTTAAAAACGGGGTCAAAACTTAACCGGAACTAAAAAAATTGTAATCAAAATTTGATGGTTGATCAGAAATTGCTGGTTGTCAATGTCAAATGTCAAAAACAAATGAAATAAAACTTTCGTTTTATTTCATTTGTTTTTTAAAATTCAAGTCTTTTAAATTCAATTTGATTTCTGAACGACATTACAAACATCAAATGTTTGATAGGTAGAAATAGTTTCTAACCGAAGCCAAGCATTTATTAGATTTTACCCATCCTTTAACCCTTCCCTGGACTTCTGCAAATAATGCAAAACCAAAGTTAGCCAAACCAGTCCAACACATTATTATAACACACGACACAGTCACTATATAGCGAACTTACGTGACTTATTCTCTTTATAGGGCAACTGTACCACAAGCCATTACGAGATGCTCACGGCACGGTGGTGTTATCGTGTGTTAATGTAATCAAATCGCCAAAGTCAGTGTCCGCATTAAACTCAAGATGGGTGCCCGTATCCAAACTCAGGCGGAGAGTGCTCAGTGAAGACAACACAATGGGGGAATTACTAATGGCGTCTGTACATGAACAGATTGCTTATCACCAGGTAATCTAGTTTTAGGCCTATCGAATGCACTCCGAAGTGTTACACTAGAAAATATAATAACAAAACCTCGATAACACTTTTATAAGACAATAAGCTATGATAATTTTTTTTCACTTCACAATATTTAAGAGCAAAATCAATCAATATTTAAAAAAGCAATCTCTCCTAAATAGACGACTTGTCTATATATTTATATACATCGTAAATTTATGTGCCTGTGTGTAATTGAACTATTTCTTCACGGCTGGACCGATTTTGTTGTAATGTCTGGTGTACATTAAGGTGGACTCGAGAATTGTTTAGATTGACAATTCGATCCGATAAATAGCGCATTTACTCATATCTCCACGGGATCGTGAACTACGCCAGAAACGCCGCCAGGAACAGGTAGTTTTACTTTATTATCTCATATATTTCTACTATTTTGTTACTTCCAGGTGTCACAAAACCAATTACCTCGTGGTCTATACCTAGGATACCTAAAACTCCAGTCATCGGTGGAAGTTGTCCGAATAGTGGCACCTGCTCGGACGCCCAATGTCCCGCCACACACTCGTATTAGAGACAACCCACACGTATCCGCGTGAGTAAACTAAATATCTACCAATAAATATGTGGTTCTTAAAATGATAGTAAAATTTATTTACCAGATTCATTTTGAACATTGATTATTGTCGGCTGTAAATTCTCCCAAACACAGTAACAAAATTTGTAAAATAAATTTTCAACTAGCAATGGTTTCCACACGGTACCATATATAAATAATAGAAAGCCTAATAAATACCTTATTAAATCATATTTTAATATTTCAGAGAAGAATGGGAATACTTGAAATCTCAATCTGGTAAAACATCAGATGAAACGCAACCAGTAAACAATCTTCTTCCCATCGGCGCTAACGAAAAACCTTCAGAATCTCAAGAAATGTTCCTTGATCAGATCGCCTCAGCTTCACGAAGACTCTTCAGAGACATGGAGATACCCGATGAAAGCATTATCACCCACCGAATATATGATCTTGAAGTCATAGAACTGAACAATGACGTAAGTTTTATAATGATTTGTCCACCAGCGGAACAAGCTTGCTCTGTACCAGGACAGAAGGAAATCCTCCTTCAAAAAGGTGATCTCCTAAGTCTCCCAATACAAGCTTTCGAAATGATTCACCTACAGACATATCATACGAACGTTTTGAACAAATACTCAAAGTTAAGCTGTGTATTAGAGTTAGATTTAGCGTTAGCAGCACATTCTCAGAGAGAGGCATTCTCGTGTACCGAACTACAAACAGCCAAAGAGAGGCTCATGAAACTGGAAGATCTCCAAAACAATTTGAACCTCGTTTGGAAAGCGGAACGCTGGTTAATGGATCTGATTAGCTTCGCGAGGGATAAGGACAAATCCGGTACAAGTTCAGGGATACTGCTCAAATATGTCTTAGACAAAACGCCGTCCAAATGCTCAGAGACAGTCGATAGTACCCATTCCGATAAGGACGCTAATCTGAAGATAGATTTACTCCAAATTCCTCCAAGAGATGGAAAAATCAACAAAACCTCACCAGGCAGAGGATCGTGGCCAGGACCGGGTAACGGAAACCATACAAATCTACACCCAGAATTCAGTAAATCCGAGCAACAACTCAGTTTAACACCTAGGCAAACTGTATCCACGCTAAATTTAAGTGGGTTTCAATATCTACCCTCAGACCCAAAATATGCTAGGAAAGGCAGTGCTGACTCCCAATTCACGCAATCAAGCGTGATGAGCAATAATTACATGAGTAGCAACTCACAATTCGACATTAAATCTACGGGATCTCATATAAGCATTACCAGTAATCGTCTACCTCCTTCAAGGAGTGAGGATACCCTCGTGATCCAAAACGAAAATATCGAACCAAAACCCCGTCCTCACAGCATCAATACCAGTGTTTCAACATCATCAAGCCCCCTTCTAACAGTGAAAGGCTTTTATCCAGGAAGTATGATAAGCGTTAAAACAGTGAAGGCTGTATCGGAATCCGCCCAAAGTTTGTCCAGTGACTCAGAAAGCCAAAGTTGTCCTATATCTACAACGTTACCCTTGAAACTCCGTCCTACACCGAATCACAGGCCACAGTGTAACGTCATCTCGTCTAAGAGTATGACGAATGTTAAAACGGCGGAGGTCGATTTCACTGATACCGGTCAGGATTTGTTTAACATAGGCCTCAGTGTAAAACGTCAGCCGTTGTTGGAAACTCAAGAAGAAATAGGGTATGTTAAGGTTCCGAAGACTGACGAAAGACATGAAGAGGAAAGGGTTAAAGTCCCGGAACAGCGTGCAACCGAACATGCGGGTATTTTACAGGTAAGAAAATGTTTTATTAATAGCTCAAGACTCCAAAAATATAGCGTACTAAGTCTCTGTCGCTCTTAGTAATTAAAATACCCTGTCTAAATATATTGCCCTATTTATAACGAAGCATAAACATTATATGTCGATTCACTACAATATGAACGTATTCATTTTTGCGATTAATGATTTATTTTGCTGATTTAAATTCTTGGTTTATTGCATGTAGTTTACTAATATGTACTTAATTTTGGTACAATATATACAAGGCCTCATTAATCTAGTGGTTGGCATGTTCGACTACAGACGTCAGGTCCTGGGTTCGAGTCCCGGTCCGGGGCAAATCAAAAATGGATATTGAGTTTTCTATTAAGATTTTCTCAATATTTGCCCGAAGTTAGAACACGTTAAGCCGTCGGTCCTGCGCCTGATCTCTCTCCGGTCTTGTCGGATTACGATTACCGTCACATCGGACTATGAGAGTGAAGGAATAGAGAGAATACACTTGTGCACTATGCCTGCCAATCCGCAATGGAGCAGCGTGGTGATTCTATGGGTCTATGCTCTAAAACCCCCCTCTCTCATATGAGTGAGGAGGCCTGTGCTCGTTAATGGCCTGCTACACTTACTTTTTTTTATAAGAACTGATTTCGAGCGGAAATAAAAAAGGAACATACATTATGTAAATAATATATGTATATATTTTTATGGCTGACAGTTAAGCGCTTGACTGTGTTCTCACTTGATGGTAAGTGATGATACAGTCTAAGATGGAAGCGCGCTTATCTGGTAAGAGGCGACATACCACTTACGGTTTCTACACTGCATCGTAACGGAACACAAATCTCTTTGTATTGGCAGTACGTCTTTGATGGTAGGGTGGTAACTAGCCACGGCCGAAGCCTCCCACCAGACCAGACTCAAACAAATTAGAAAATACAATTTTCTAAATTCGTTCTACTGGGGATCGAACCCGGGACCTCTGCTAACAAGGCTAGCCACTGCGCCAGCGAAGACATCAAAACGATAATTTTATTCAAATATGAACTATGTGTATTTTTCTACCATTACTTGGTCACATATGGTAAATGATGATAGAATCTAACATGATAGGCCGCTGATCTCATCACAAGTGATTACTACTACAGCGTCATCTTCATGTTGTTATTATTATTATTATTTCAGGTATTTGCGGCATACGAGACCGGGTTAGCCGCAGGGACTTCCCTAAAGTTACACGTAACACCTCGCACGTCCGCACGAGAGGTTATCGACCTCGTTGTCAAACAGCTCAATATGGCTGCCGTCCTCAAAGGAAAATCCGGCCCAGTTTACGGACCCGAGAAATTACAGGATTTTTGCCTAGTAGCGGTTATAGGGGCTAGGGAAAGGTGTCTAAGGGACGACTTCAGACCCCTCCAGTTACAAAACCCTTGGAGAAAGGGACGGTTGTACGTGAGGCTGAAGCATGACGTCCTTGCTGCCCTACAGCATTCAGCCAAACAACCTGCTTATATTTAATTTTTTTATGCTAACTTGATATGAGGTAATTTACCTAAAGGCTTTTATATAAGGACAGACTATTCACGGCCGAAGCCTCCCACCAGTGAAATTAGATAAATACAATTTTCCTAAGATCTAAAAACACATGCGGGACATCTAGCGAATCGGTTAAATAATAATAAAAACTATATTTTCAAATCGCAGATTACATATTAGGTCCACTTTAATATCTAAAGCTAATGGCTTCTACTGTGACGGATTTTTTTTTGGCTTCATTTCTTTTCTGATACGATAGCCACGACGGAAGCCTTCCGAAAGTCTAGATTTAGTAAAATTAGATAAATACATCGTCCTACACTTATTCGGAATTGAACACGGCACTACTGCTAGCTAAGCGAGATAGATAAAATAATTCAAAAAGTATATTTTCACACCACAGATTAAATATTAAAATAGGTTAATAAATGAAGGTTAAATACATCATGGCCTTTAAACTTTTTTTTTGTTGGGCTTCATATATTTTCTGGTAACATAGCCTTGACCGAAGCCTCTCACTAGTCCAGACTTAAACAATTTAAAAAAGAACCATTATTTCAAACCACGCATTAAATTTTAGACAAAGATTAATAAACCAAATATATATCTATATATACATATATATACATGTACGTATATATATATATATATATANTATATAACCTAAACCGAAGCATCCCTCGAGTCCAGATTTAGACAATTTAAAAAATATATCGTCCTATATTTACTTGGAATTAAAGATGAATGTTATACTAGCGAAAGGCCGTTAAATTAAAAAAAACGAACGAAGTTTTCAAACCACAGATGACATATTATCTAGATTAATAAAGCAAATAGCTTCTAACCTTTTTTTTGAAAAGATGTCATATCTTATCGGATAAGATAGCCACGACCGAAGCCTTCCAACAATCCAGATTTAGACAAATTTAATAAAGTTTATCCGGAATTAGATACCGAACTTTTAACAGCAAGTGCTCATACCATTACGCAAGACCGTTGAAATTAAAAAATATATATATTTTTAAAATATTAGATCTAGATTTATAAGTATACTTATTGAGGTCTTTATCTCAGAATATAGATAGATTCGAGTTCTAGATGTTGATGACAAATTTATTTTTTCGGTGCCAATTATTATTTTTAATGCTTTAAATAATTAAGTATTATTCATATAAGGTAAAGTTGTGAATAAATATAGGTGTTATACAGAATGTATGGTGCTTAACACTAAAAGGCAGCGCTTGATGGAATTACTAAAGCACGCTTAATAATAAAGTGAATTATGCATAAATTTAAAAGTAATTACAATATAACCTTAACATAACAAGTCTAAATATTAAAATAAAATATTCAGCGACTTTTTCAAAATTCCCCGAACTGCCTACAATTACGAATTCATTTATAAAAAATCGTTTTATTACGAGATTTAAATAATTGCAAACTATGTTAATAGCGTTAATTTTACGATTAATTGAAGTAATACTTCTTTTCTCAAGCTTTAAGAAAAGTGTGCTTGTATAACTGCCGGAAAAAATAATTAAATGTCCCTGCGTACGAAGTACACATGTCAGAAATTTAATTTCTTTGGCAAATTAATTTCTAAGTATTGTTTAAATTTATACAAATCTAAAACTTTACATTTCCAAGATTGGAAAAGGAAGATTTGTTAGGAATTTAATTGTCATTAAAATATTAAAAGTGTCAAAAATTGTATATCATATTGTTAAATGACGAGTGGAAAATTAAAATGCCACATGTTATTTGTAAATATTAAAACTATCTAACCTTCAATCGAATTTGCATAAAACGCATGTCTTCGTGACCCTAATCACGCGTTTCAACCGCAAACCAATTTACCCTCATGCGTCTAAAGAAGCCAACCTTTGTGGTGCTACACAATTACAGAAATAAAAAGAAAATAATAATTAAAACTAGGTATAAACTATGACTTAAGCATAAATTTCCAACGGTAATAATAATAACAATACAACATAACAAACTTAAATTGAGAAATTGTAATAATAATAATCGAGGGAACAAGTTGAAGAGGTGAAAGAATTTGTACACTTGGAATCTAAATTTACAAAAGATGGAACATGTGAAAGTGATATTGAAAGGAGAGTGAATGCAGGGAATATGTTAAATGGTGCTCTGCACGCCTTTATGAATAGCCGGATGTTGTCTCAAAGGGCCAGACTGGTTGTGTATGCAGGAGTGTTGGTGCCAACACTTATGTATGGTAGTGAAAGTTTGGTATGGCGGTAGAGATGAGAGCGTTGAGAAGTATGAGTGGATTGAAACTGAATGACAAAGTAAGAAATGGTGTGAGAAGAGAACGTTGTGGTATAAAAGAAGATGTAGTGACTAAAATTGAGTTTGGGCATGTAGAGAGAATGAATGAAAGGAGACGGAAAAAAAGGATTTATGAGTCAAGAGTGAATGCAAAAGTTGGAAGGTGAAGACTAAGACGAACATTCCTGGATCAAATCCAGGACATTTTAAATAAGGTCAAGTCAAGAGTACTCTTAACAGACGAACTTGTATGAAGGGTTTAATGAGAGTGAAAGAAGGAGTGGCAAGTGGAAGGATGTTGTCTCTGCCTACCCCTATGGGAATGAGGCGTGATGCTGTGTGTGTGTGTACAATCCAGATCGTTCCAACGCCCATGTACTATTCATTTATTTGTACATTTTCTATCTATTACGAAACCAGCCCAATAAAAACTAAAGTAATATGTATTTCCAAAGAAACGGAATAAATAACAACTTGTTTGGTTAATTCTTATTGTGATTATTATTCTTGAGTTTTATAAAGTTTCACTTTATTATTAAGAGTGCAATATATAATAGTTTTTATAGATCTGTTAGATGTCTTTAGAACTCTGTCTAATCTTTTCTATCATACTTTGATCTATGTGACTCTACGATTACTTATTTCATCACTTGATTGGTGAAAGCTTAAAGTTTTAGACCGTATAACCTTGACTATATAATACTTTATTCTACGACTTTTTTTGAGTGTCACACTTTTCAAATTCGCTTTCTCAGATCTAGATTCTAGGCTTTTACTCGTGAAAATATAGTGAGTTGGTACATGCGTACATGGTCTACTGTGATACTTAGCTTTTTATTGTTTTTGTAAGGGCATACTTCCATAGGTATCATGAGCAATAGCAAATATTATTTTTAGATTCAAGCAAGACATAATAGACAGCAGCTTTTAAAGTTATAAGTCTATGTATGTGAAATAGTTTTTACCTGAAAAATTCAAAAGATTTACTTTAAAAGCGATCCAATAAACCTAATAAAAAATATATTGATCTACAATGTCCCGAAAAACCTAGATATTTGAAAGACTGCAATAAAGGAATATAAAACTAAGTGGGGGTATAAGTATATTTTGAAGTTTATTGTGACACTATTTCATACACTTTCCGTTGCAATCAAAAACCTCCCTCTACTTCTACGTTTTTGGTTATATGCCCTTATCTATGCAAGTAAGCCTATACCATGTTAAAAGATAGTTTTGCATGAATGGAGATTTATATTTTGAATAATTTACGACATGATGTGCCTCAATTTCAAATATCAACGGAATATTTCAATCTTATCATATCTCTGAGGGATACAGGGTTACCAACGAAACGGAAACTAAAATATTTTAAGCAAGAAAACTAATTATTTTGCATTTTTTTTCTATTTTAGGCCATTAACGACATTTTTACGTGAAAGGGTTGTAAAATCTAGTATATTACGCACTTAGGGAGAAAAATACGTCATTTCCACCCGTATTTTTCTTCCATGGGATGAAAAGTTCGAACTCTTCGAGTTGACATTTTAATCGATAATTTTAAAAATAACTATTTTATAATGTTTTAAGCAGCCTTTATCACTTTCATAAATAAATCGCTACACCGTTACCGGGAGTTAAAGTTATTTAGGCGCATGCACGCAAGTGGAATCTAACGGGACGAAAACAAAACAGTTTTGTCCCGCTTACAGGGGCCGAAAAGCGAACTCTTCATCCCGCAGTGAGAAAAATCAATTAAAAAGACAGGTATGAGTGAATTTATCAACTTAACGCCGAATGAGGACTAAAATACTATAAATTATAGTATAATCTATACACATTTGCATACATTTTTTTATTTAAAATATACAAAAACTTTTCTCAACGTTAGTTTTAATTATATACTTTTATCTAAAATGCCATACATGAAATACCATTAATTAGTAAAAATATATATTTTAAATCACATTTGATTTAAATTATGTAGTTAGGTACCTAAAATGATTTATAACTGACGTTATAATTAAAATATACTCATGTGTATCATTTTATTTATTGAATGGTTTTTTATACATCAGAAGACGAATGTAGACTATATGTAAATAAAATATCAAATCAAAGCTAAATAGGATTGAATGATGTTTCCTAGCTTTTTAATTTTAAGGTAAATCAAATAGTATGGTTAGTTAAAAAACTTCACATATTAATGTTTGCTGTATAGAGACAGATATAGTTGTTATATTTTATTTACATAATTCTGTTTAATATAAGCAGTAATTACTGGTTGCAATTATTACAACAAAGCCTAACTAAATGTCTTATGATTATAATGAAATGTGTTTTATTTGTAGATTATTTTAATAGGTAATCACCCTTATTCGTGGTGTGTACATTAGAAAATACTAGAAATGAGAATATAAAATTATGCACAGAAATAAATGTATTTGAAATCTAAAGTTTACCTTTTATTTACAACATTTACATATTAAGACATAGGTTGGCAACCTTTTCTTATTCAATTCGACGGCTTCGTTGGCGCAGCGGTACGGGTAACCGCTTTGCTAGTAGAGGTCCCGGGTTCGATCCTCTGTAGGACGAATTTAGGAAATCGTATTTTCTAATTTGTCTGATTCTGGACTGGTGGGAGGCTTGGGCCGTGGCTAGTTATCAGCAGAAACGTACTGCCAAACAAAGCGATTTGTTCCGGTACGATGCTGTGTACCATAACGGCTATATCGCCTGTTACCCAGATTAACGCGCTTCCATCTTAGACTGAATCATCACTTATCATCAGGTGAGATCACCGTCAAGGGCTAAACTGTCAGTAATAAAAAAAATACAAAGGCCGCAAATGTTTTGAGGGTATTGGTTCATATCACAGATACTATGAGGATATCGCCCCATACCATAGATTTTATAAGGATATACAGCATCGGACTGGCCATATAGCCGAGGTGGCATTTGCCTGCCGGTCCCCAGCCTGAACGGGCCCTCCACAGACCTGGCTTGCTTCGGCAACCATAGGAGAAGAGGCCTGCGTAGGTCCTAGTTTTTGCGACCTAATTATAAAACTAGAACAGATAGTTCGTTCATACAATGGGTTTTTTTAGTCAAAAGTTTATGTGAATAAGCCCCAAACGCTTTAACATCTTAAAGACAATATACGTCACGAAATTGATGAAATTCTTTGAAAAATGCTCTGCTTCTTATGTCATGAAAAATGAATTAAAAAGAGCCGATAGTTGCATAGCGAATTGCGGTCACCATTTAGCGGAAATAATTTTGCAATCATAACGAAAAACATGTAAAAACCAAATAAACTCATTATGAAAACCAAACCTTTCTTTCAACCTTATCTTTGAACAAAGTTATAGGCCATTAAAAAGATAGAGGGACTTTTGCCCCACCGTGTACAAAACCCAAAATAGAACATCATTGCCAGAGGAACCAACACTCAGTGGTTGTTTTATTGCGTCGTTGACAATTAAATTTTATTTTTTGTTTATTTCAATATTTTCCGATGGTATCCCATCTACCATCATCTAGTCATGGGCTCCGGCATGTCAGCCACCCGGACCCTTCCGGCCCAGTCCGACCCTGAGGATATTGCTCCATACCACAAACGTTGAGAGGATATTGATCCGGGCCATAAATGTTATGAAGGATAGCTGATTGACTTAGACAACTCAGACTACTGGGGCTTGAACTAAATATATTTGGTTCTTTTTATAGTGTAAATCTATGTTAAAAAGGGATGAAGATTGTATATACTAGATGTCATTTTTTAAATTAAGCTATTAAAATTTATATTAAACAATTCAATTATAATTAAGAAAGGATATGTTTAATAATGAACTGGTAGTACTTTTTACACCGAAAGTTATAAGAACAGGAAATCCCAAGCTTAGAAATGGAGCCACAGTTATACTTTAATGTATATATACTGTGAATTGTGACAGCGTTAATGTGAATCGGAAAGACAAGCCTGTATCATCCGTCAAATTAATATTTGACAGATTTCCGAAACTTGCCAGTATAAGACAAATTACCCAAGTTGCAATCATATTGAAATAAGTAATTCTACATAAGTTTAAATTATCGTTTCATTTTCAAAAGTCCATGTATTAGTAATTCAATTCGCACGAATGCCTCTTTTATATGACATTTTTATAGCAACAATACATTGACTCAGCGCACAGAGGTAGCAACGAGTAAAAATGATAATAAAATATTTTGTACTATTTTAAATTTTATTTTCTGGTGTTCTGCTTCAGTTCACTATTTAATATAATAGGGTAAGAGCGAGAAAAGAAGCACATACTACAACACATCAATCCAGCAAGTGTCCAACGACCGCTATGGAGATATGAGGCGGAGGCACGTATTGAGTAGAAATGGCAATATTAAAACCTCACACAAATATATCTAAACAATATGAAACCTTAACTCTGATATAAAGAATGTTCTTAAATAACGAGAACATCAAAATTACAGTGGCATTTTAAAACTTAAAAATATACCTTAAATCAAAATCGGTAAGGTTAACATTTATCTACTATTATTTGTCAACAATGGATGAAAATGAAACAAGACATTCTTAAAATTCTCGTCTCATTTTAAGTGGAATCTTGTACTGGCTCAATGCAAAAAAGGGGCTACACTTACAAACTCCTACCAATGAGAACATTGGTTGAACATGTACGCAATTATTTTCATACGTGCGCGCCAATATCATAACGCCAAATGACAGCGAATATATATACACAGACGATTTAATATAGTTTTATCAAACACTAGCGTTTACTATTTTAGTAAATATATAAATAGGTACAGATATTTAAGTTATAAGCACGATAATTAAAACGACCATGAATTGACAAATATTATGAAAAAGTGTGATTCCTAATACTAAAACTAAGTAGCTCTGAAAAGAACTTTTTATGTGCAGCATAAAAATGTGTTTTAAAAAAACTCGAAATATTCAATTTCGCTTGCGTCCACTGCGTAAGGAGCCGACCGGTTACCTAGTTCATAATGGTGCACCCTCTTCTCCCGCACTGCCCCTCTCTCGTCGGGTTAGTTATTCGATGCGCTGCGTGGTGGCCCCCGCCGGCATGTATTTTTATTTAAATTTCAGGGTATCTTTTGAATAGAATATCCGATTTCAATAATTTAAAAAGTAATCATCAGGTATTGAGACAGTCTTGAATATTAAATTATTTATTTGGATAAAAATTTATAAATGGTGTGGATAACACGGTCTGATTTAGATCGGCATTTCTATCAATTTGTTAAATGTAAAAAAGTAGTTATAGTGATGTAACTACAATAGTTAGACATATGGTCTCGCGAAGTTTTTTGTAGATATTGAGATATTCCATAATATTGTCGAAAATTTTTTTTTGTCCTATCATTAATACTCTTCACAGCGTATGCGATGAAAGATATTTTCTGGCTAATTTTTTTACACCTTTGGTTGGTTTTAATAGGAATTTCTAAAGATTTCTATAGTAATCTAGTACTAAATATAAGCTATGTTACTCAGTGATAATGTAGCTTTTTAATAAAAAAGAAGAATTATTAAAATCGGTCGAATACTTTTTGAGTTTATTCGTTATATACAAAAATACATATCTTTCCTCTTTATAATAATAGTGTAGATTTCATAAATTTCACAGGTATTTTACAAGTTGGTGGAGAATTGTGTGAAAATTGAAATTTTTCACCCCAAATATTAGGAATTCAGTTAATAGCTGGCAACTTTGCTAGTAATACCGTAAACCGTTGCTTCGCTTTCGCTCAGCTCCTGTATTTGTGTTAATTACTATTAAAGACTGTTAGGTTGAAGGTGTATATTATTGTCTTTGTTTATCATTTAAAATTATTTTATTTTATAACAATGAGTTTGGTTGCTAATACAGGGTACGTCTTGTTATGAATAGTAGTTTATTTGATTTGTATTTTACTTTACTTATTGTTTTGTGTTCCTGTTAGGAAATTGGCAGGGCGTACATTATTTATTACGGGAGCTTCGCGTGGCATTGGAAAAGCTATAGCTTTAAAGGCGGCTAAAGATGGGGCTAATGTTGTCATAGCGGCTAAAACTGCCGAACCTCATCCTAAACTTCCAGGCACAATTTACACTGCCGCAGAAGAAAGTAAGCCACCACATTCTTGAAATTGCAATTAAAATTCTTTATTATGACTTAATTAACTTGAAGAAAGTTAATAATATGGATCTGTATTGTTCATTGTACTTTGGACTGATGGCGAAAGTCCAATGACCTTTGGTCGAAATAAAAAAAAACCGATAACAATGACTGCTTTTAATATACTTCCAACGATCGTAAACCTTTACCTGTGCTATTAAAGTGATAAAGTATAAAAAAAGGTACTCTGAAACATTATGATATTTTTATCTCTAATAGGCAAAGGTGAAACTTTGTTTGAAATTGTCTTTATAATATTTGTTTAGACACCCAACTTTTTGACAGACTAAATGTTATTATATCATTAGATATTTAATTGTATTAATTACATTCTATATTTTTAGTCGAAGCCCTTGGTGGGAAAGCTCTGCCCTGTATAGTAGATGTAAGAGATGAAAAACAAGTACAAAAAGCAATTGATGATGCTGTCAAAAGGGTAAGCATAACTTTTAATTATCTTTAATAAAATTAAACAAATTCAATTTTCAATAATATTATGTTTTATCACTAATCTGTTAAAAACAGTAGTTTAATAATAATAATACATACATACATAGCATCATGCCTCATTCCCATAGGGATAGGCAGAGACAACATCGTTCCACTTGCCACGATCCTTGCATATCTCCTTCGCTTCTTTCATTCTCATTAAACCTTTCATACAAGTTCGTTGGTTTAAAGTACTCTTGACCTGGCTGTTATTTAAAATGTCCTGGATTTGGTCCAGGAACGTTCGCCTTGGTCTTCCCCTTCCAACTTTCGCATTCACTCTTGACTCATAAATCCTTTTTGTCATACGTAGATAACGTTGACCACAGCTCATTCCTCACCATTCGATCATAGGCCTTTTCTAAATTTACGAAAGCGCAATAAACTTTTTGGTTTTAGCCAAACATTTTTCAGTTATGCACCATAACAAAAGACCTGATCCGTACATCCCATTCCTATTCTAAATCCTGCATGCACATCCCATATTTTCTCATCAGTTTCATTAATCATTATTAGTAAATAAAAATAATCTTTATTGGTAAACAACTTATTTGAAACATTTATGGATCAATACAATATTTCTTAATGAAATGGATAGTTCACCTTATTGATACATGATATATATAAATATGTATCTTAACATTCCCATTGGAAAAGGATATGATCCATATCATTAGATGGTTGTAAATAGATTTTCAATAACTATATTAGAGATCTTATATTTAACTACAATAAAATGTGGAAGCCTCTTAGTAGTATGTGTGAATGCAATAAACATTGCATTGTTGCTTAGTAAAAAAAGGTAATTATCATGGAAATATATCACCGTATTTTAAAATTATATTTAAATGAACACTAAGTTTGTTGGTATCTCAGATGTATATATTAGACATGAAGAAATAAACTCTCTTAAATTTGTCACATCCAATCTGTGTACCAATCTCCAAAATTGATGTATACTTTTGAAGAAATTGAAGAACTAATTGTCGAGTTGATGGACACTTTAAAAAAAAAAATTAGTGTCATATAGTTCGATGTTATAGAAAATGACATAAGCTACTTGTTATAGGAAAATTTTCATTGTTTATTTTCAAATATATAAAGAAATTGTTTTAGTTAATTGAGTCTTCACAACCTCATTTTCTTAGATTTTCAACAACAACATTGATTTGTTTTACCTGTTATTAAATCTGCATATAACAAAAAAAATGCTAGATGAAAAAGTTTGCTTTTGCACCCAGAAGAAATGACTAAACAAATAGGATTAGTTGTAGTGATCAAACGATATAGATGTATTACTACACATATATCTCATATATCACAAAAGAAAACCTAATACAATTATTTTTTCTTTTTTTGGCATTATTTACTCTAAAATATAAATTAAAACTTGGTACGGTGGCACCTATTGTTTTTGATGATACTGTTCTACCAATAAATAAAACCGTTAAAAATCTGTCTTTAATTATAGACAGTTCATTAACTTGGGTGCCTCAAGTTACGGAGCTGAGTCGAAAGATTTTTGCTACCATTGGATGTCTCAAAAGATGGAAAAATTTACTACCGATAAAGACAAAAATTATCTTGGTTCATTCTCTCATTTTGGCTCTTTTGGATTACGCCGATGTCGGCTACTTGGATTTGTCTGAAGCTATGCTTAACAAACTTGAATGACTCCTAAGCTTGTGTATTCGATTTACCTTTGGTTTGCGAAAGTTCGATCATGTTTCTCAATATCGTGCTCAACTGAAGTGGTTATCAGTCCGTTGACGCAGGAATCTCCATGCACTTAGTAAGTGGCAGCCCTGTTAACGTCCCACTGCTGGGCACAGGCCCCCTCACTCCGAGGAGCGAGGGTTTTTAGAGCATAGACCCACCACGCTGCTCCACTGCGGATAGGCAGGCTTATAGTACTCGAGTGTACTCTCTATTCCTTCACGCTCTCCGAGGCACGGGGGTGGTTCACACCGCCAACTTCCCAACTTTAGGCAAATATTGAGAAAATCTTAACAGAAAACTCAATATTGATTTTAGAATTGGCCCGACCCGAGACTCGAACCCAAGACCTCATGTCTGTAGTCGAACATAACCATAATGAGGCAGTTTATGCACTTACTCTTCGCTACTCTGTTTAATACGCACGCTATATCTTACTTGAGGGAACTATATTGTTTTGGTTAGAGAGATCATTGGTTGCCATCTCAGGACGATCTAAATCGATCTAAAGCTTTACACTCCGTATTGTCGCACGATGTGTTATACAAACTCTTTCACTCAAAAAACCATCAGCTCATGGAATGCTTTGCCACGAAGTATTAGGCAATCTGAGAATCTGTATATTTTCTAGCGCCGTTTGAAAGAATATCTTATTACTGTATAATGATTTATGTATGTTTATTAGTACCGGATATATAATGCATGAGTCTATTATATATATATATATATATATATATAGACATATATTTATATATTTATGCCCCTAGTATATGTATGTGTATGTATTTTATAGTAATGTTATCAATAAAATATCTATAAGTTCATCGTTTTTTTCTCTCTGGATTATGTTTGATTATATTGCACTTACCCTATGAATATATAGTAAGCTTCTAACATTTAAAGGTTGTCTGGAGGAGATCGCTCCAAGCGATAAAGCCGCCTTTGTACACATTTTTATCTTATTTTTTGTTTTTAATATTTTGTATCTATTTTGTGTGCAATAAGTAATAAATAAATAAATTCTTTTGTTGTGTAATATAATTTCTATAAATCTAATAGTACCTAGGTATAATAACTTTAATGATAACTTCTGTAATTGGTATAATAACTTCTGTTTTACTTGTTGCAAGTTTACAGTGTACAATACAAAATATTATATCTATCAATCAAAATATTCTTCATTCAAGTAGGCTCATAAAGCACTTTTGAATCATCAGTAGTCTGTCTGTTTGTAACAAATTACCACCGGTTTGGAAAATTGTAACTGCTCAGGAGAAACCTGCAAGAAATTCAGTGGTTACTCTTTTAGAGATAGTTGGGTATTTACAATGAGTAATATTTTGCTTCTGTGTGCAACTGGAATCAAGTCCAAAGAATTTTATCGTTCAATTAATCTCCAACATATGCCTTTTTTGAAAGTATGTTTTTGACATATTTCTTAAAACTACGCACAGGCAAATATAAAACTGATTACAGTATATTATTAATAATGTGTATGCTCAACACGGCAAACAATTTCTGAACTTTCTCCATTCAAAAATATGGGACTAGATGTTTGTTTTTTAGTTCCTGTATTGAAATTGTGTATTTCACTTTATTTGCTGTATAACTGAATATTATCATGGATATAAAAGATATTATTCAATAAATTTTGCGAAGGTACTGTGAGAATTGATGTTTCAAAATCATTTATCTCATAATGTTTAAAATTATTTAAATGGTATTAAATTTTGTTGACAGTTCAATGGTATTGATATATTGGTTAACAATGCCTCTGCTATATCTCTGACTGGGACGGAGAATACAGACATGAAAAGATATGACCTCATGCACAACATCAACACAAGGGGAACGTATTTGGCGTAAGTGAAATAACTACCTTTATATAAATATCAATGGCCTCTACATATAAAGAGTCAACTTGTGTTCAAGATATTTTGACATATTTGTAATTTCGACATATCATCCCATTTAATACTTCAGGTCATTGTTTTGTTAGTTATTAAAATGTTAACTTAAATAAAACAATTAGTACAAAAGGTAGTACAGTGATAATTATTTATCCTTGAAATACTGTCTTACAAAAAAATGTGGATTTTATTCTTGACTCTATTTGCAGGAGGCTGTTAATATTATCTCTATCTAACATAATTGTGAAAATGATATAGACATTTTACATTTGTTTATTATAAGTAGTATTATACATTATCTCTTTCTAAACTAATATTTTAACAGGAAACATTTTTTTGTATGTATCTATATTTTTATATGTATGTTTGTAACATGTTCACACAAAAAATATTGGACCAATTCAAAAAATTTGTTAGCATTAGAAGGCTGCATTTTCACGACCAACATACTGTATTACTTTTTAAAAAAAGGCATCCGTAATAAAAATTAAATGATATTTTATTAAAGGCTGTTTCAATATTTGCAAAATAATTTTTAAATTAATAAAATCAGACTTTCCATTGAAAAGATATAAATGTAAAAATTATTTAAATATTTTACATTTGTGTAGGTATATGTATCTGTTTGTTTTTACTTTTATTTAATTTTGTTTTTGCACTAACCTTATAACCTGGTAGAGATAACTTAAAGCCCTTAAACTTAAACCTCTGCCCTTGTTCATAAGTGAATCTTCTTATTTTATTAGTTTTAGAATAAATTGTCGTATTTTCAAATTTCTATCTGCATTAAAGTATATCTATCTATAAATGAAAATTGAAACCACACCTTTGTTTATAAAAAACTATAAACTTATAGTAGCATATTAATTTCTAAGGTCAATAATAGTTAATTATTGAGTGTACATATATTGAGATTTTAATTGTGCTTGGTAATCAATCATGTTCTATGTAGCAATGATATTTTGAATATTTATACATTAATTAAGACTTTAAAAGGTTAACAATAAAAAACCGACTGTAATATTTTACTGTTATTATATTAGTATCTTATTAAATTTAGAATTGAATAAATGTAATAAAGATAGTAATAGAAAAATAGTACATATTTTTTAAAAAAGCACAAAATAAAGGAGAATACATTAGTCAGATTAGTGTGCTACGGTCTTAGATAGTATTCTCACTTGCCATCAAGTGAAATTACACACAAATGCAAAACTTAGTTAATTTGACCAAAACTCGTAAAAAAATATGAGAAAAAAAACTGTAGCTAACATTTTTTGTTTTTTATTTGTGCAATCTAACTAGATGATAATAAGGTTTGAAAGGTTTTTTAAATATATATCTGACAGTTTAGCGCATAACTGTGATCTCACCTAATGGTAAGTGGTGATACAGTCTAAGATGGAATTTGCCCTTTAATGTCGTCTTGGGCCAAGACATCATTTTTGTGCTTGGCTGCGTTTTATCTTTAGTAAGTAGCAGCTCATTAACGTCCCACTGCTGAGAACAGGCCTCCTCACTCCGAGGTGCGAGGGTTTTTTAGAGCAAAGACCCACCACGCTGCTCCACTGCGGATTGGCAGACATAGTACACAAGTGCACTCACTAATCCTTCACTCTCATAGTCCGATGAGACGGGAATCCGACACGACCGGAGAGAGGTTAGGCGCAAGACCGACGGCTTAACGTGTTCTTCATGGCATTGGGGTGGAGCACACCGCAAAGTTCCCAACTTCGGGCAAATATTGAGAAAATCTTAATAGAAAACTCAATTTTGATTTTTGAATTAGCCCGACCCAGGACTCGAATCCAGGACCTCATATCTGTAGTCGAACATGCTAACCACTAGACCAATGAGGCAGTTCAGAAAAAACCTGCTGGACCATTTTAAAAAGTTTTTTTTATCTTTCTGGATAGCGTATTAAATCTCAGCCAAAGCCAATACAGGCTTAAACAAATTAATTCGGCTAATATCACTAGAATTTGATAATATAAATTTGACGGCCTCTCTGGTGCAGTGGTGCGAGTAGTCGCTTTGCTAGCAGAGGTCCCGGGATTTTTTTTAATTTGTCTGAGTTTGGGCTGGTGCGAGGGTTCGGTCGTGGCTAGTTTCCACCCTACCGCAAAAGGCCTACCGCCAAAATTACAATATCTTAAACATGTCCTATTAGGAATCGAACTCGGATCCTCTGCTTGTAAAGCGAGCCCGTCAAAATTGATTGCATGCTTGTTAGTAATTTATATGCTAGATAAACGAGTTTGTATAATTACTCCACAATAAAAGACTCGATCGCTTGTTGCGAAGTCTATTTATCATAAAATGGGTAATTATAGCAATAAAAACAACTATATATATATAAAACGAAGTGTGCGTGTGAGAGGGAGAGAAAGAACACTTTGTTGCACACAAGATAAAAATAAAAAGACGTATTAAATAAGATACTTATTACTATAATTATTGTTTTTTGTTGTTGTCTGGAAGAAATCTCTCTAAGCAATAAGACCGCCTTTGTACACCTTTATCTTTAATATTGTAATTCTTTGTTTTGTTTTTGAACTTGGTATGTATGTGTGCAATAAGAGTAAATAAATATAACAAAAGAGAGGCTGGACATATCATAAAGAGCATTAGTTTGTTGGATTCGTCTCCAATAACTTATAAAATATGAAGACCAAAGTCTTTGAAGAGTGCGTTTTGCCAGTGATGACATACGGTTCTGAGACGTGGTCGCTGACTATGCGCCTCATACGGAAGCTCAGGGTCACTCAGCGTGCGATGGAGAGGGCTATGCGCGGAGTTTCTCTACGTGATCGAATCAGAAATAAAGAGATCCGTAGTAGAACCAGAGTCACCGACACAGTCCTGCGAATCGCGAACCTGAAGTGGCAATGGGCGGGGCACATAGTCCGAAGGACCGATGGACATTAGGGGCCGAAGGTGCTAGAGTAGCGACCCCGCACCGAACGGCGCAGTGTAGGCAGACCCCCCACAAGGTGGATCGATGATATAAAGAGGGTCGCCGGTAGCCGCTGGAATCAGGAGGCGCAAGATCAGGCCTTGTGGACGCCATTACGTGAGACCTATGTCCAACAGTGGACGTCCATCGGTTGAAGCGAAGCGAACTTGTAAAATATCGGAGAAATATACGGATAAAATATATCTAGAAAGGTATAGAGATACTAATACAGAATATAATAATAAATAATATAAGGTACAAATAACAACAACTATCAACAAGTTGTCTGTATCATTTCAGGTCTCGTTATAAAAAATCATGCAAAGCAACTATTTGTGTTGCAATGCAATTGTTTAGTGTAAAGCCATTAAAAGGTATAATAAAAAATAAATAATATACCTATACTTTAATACTAATAAATTAAATTGTAATATCTGTTGTTAATATGTAAATAACTGTCATTTATTTAATGTTTGCACAATACTTAACCAAATATTATTATAAAGATTGCAGACAGACGATAGTACTGACACCTTTGGTGATAGGACGGAAACAATTGATCGTGATTTTTAAAAAATAAGCATATTTTTAAAACTATAAAATCATTTAGGTGTACTAACATGATGGAGCGTAAATAAGGTTAATGAAAGGTTTTAAAAATACGATTTATTTTATATGGCGTCATTAGTACTATCGTCTGTCTTCGTTTCCGGAAGCGGTCTCCTTGTATATTTGCTCTCTTTGACTTTACATTTTCACTTATCTCTGAAATAAATACTTCAATTTTATTTATTTGTACAGACGACACAAATAGTGTAAACGATTTAATACTCAAATTGAACAACAATTAAGTATGTATAATTGTTGTTTTTATGGTGTCTGGATTTATTTTAATAACAATTAATGTTTTGATACGTTAATTCTTTATAGCTCTCCACAAGGCCTTTATAAATATTTTACCTACATTGTTATACATATTACTGTTATTTTACAGGTCAAAACTATGTCTACCATTATTAAAGAACAGTAGTCATGCCCACATCTTGAATCTATCACCACCGCTTAACTTGAACCCCTATTGGTAAGTTAAACGTTTAATAACAACAATGATCAATTAATAACACACACAAATACAGCCAAATATACATAAATGCGAATATACCAAAATTACTTTAAACATTGTTGCATACACGAAAAAGTAGTATATTATGTACCTATGGAGAAAAATAGGGCATTCTCGTCCGTGAAGCAGAAAATCGCTTTTGTTAAGGCTACACTTGCTTATTTATCCAACAAATAGGCGTAGTTATTAAGTTTTAATAAAATAAAGCCAAAAATGAATAATATAAAGTATATTCATTTTTTCGTTTTTTTTCTTATATTATTGCAATAATTTATTAAAATGCTATCCATTGAATTTGTCACACATATTTTGGATGGTTTAATTAATGATACAATTTCTTTGTAAACGATCTTTTTGTTTAACTTTTCCATTTCCATATTTTATTACATTTTCATAACACTTTTATATTCGCAGATTTCACCAAGGCTACATTGTTAATTTACAACAAATTATATTAAATTTAAATAGAATAAAGTAAAAAAATTATTAATATAAAGAATATCTTTTTTAAATAAAAACATGCGATATAAATTGAAAATTGCTATCCATTGAATTTGGCACACATATTTCGATGGATTAATGATATAAAACTTTTTCTATACTTTTTTTTTTTTTTTGTAAAAACTCTTTTATCCTTGGCAAACAATATTAGTCTATTGTCAACTTAACCACAGACTATAAAAATAGAGTATGTGTTTGTCTGTCAAATATATGGTAGTATCAAGTATGTGTAATGGTTTTTTAAATGGTTTGATGTCTTTTTTGTGCATAATTAAAAAAAAATAACATTCCGCACTCCTTCTTTATACAAATGTGAGAAATTTGATACACCTCCTTCGTTGAAAAACAAAAGTTTTGTCTATATATGTATTTTATTGATTATTATTTTTATAATCGATTTAGAACTGCTTAGAAGTCACCATTATCTTCATAAAAATATTCAGTAAATAGCTCAACTATAAAATTAAATATGTGTAATCTTTTTCTGATAATTTTGTTAATTAAATCAATTTGCATATACAGTGGACTTTAGCACCACTTATTATTTTCAATGCTCACTAATATNAATTGGGCCCGATTGGCACCAATAAAAGCCATAAATTAAAGAAGAAGAATTAGTCTATTGTCAACTTAACCACAGACTATAAAAATAGAGTATGTGTTTGTCTGTCAAATACATGGTAGTATCAAGTATGTGTAATGGTTTTTTAAATGTTTTGATGTCTTTTTTGTGCATAATTAAAAAAAAAATAACATTCCGCACTCCTTTATACAAATGTGAGAAATTTGATACACCTCTTGCAAAAGCAAAAGTTTTGTCTATATATGTATTTTATTGATTATTATTTTATAATCGATTTAGAACTGCTTAGAGGTCTCCATTATCATAATAAAAATATTCAGTACATAGCTTAACTATATAATTAAATATGTGTAATCTTTTTCTGATAATTTTGTTAATTAAATCAATTTGCATATACAGTGGACTTTAGCACCACTTATTATTTTCAATGCTCACTAATATTTTAATTGCTTTTTATTTGTATGTATTAGGCTAATCCGGTGTTTCTCTTGTTAAAATACAATTTTTGTATTCACATTACCATAATGAATTATTAAAATTGACATATAATTTGGTAAGTTGACACTGAGCAAAGTCCAAAAAATAAGATACATCGCAAAATCTAATCTTGATGTTTCTCACAGTCTTTAATTAAATGCACACAATGTGTACTTTCGGACATAAAATTATACGATGATAATAATAAGTTAAACAAACGGTGAGTTGAATACATGTATTGCATAAGTTTTTAATAAATGTTTATTAATTCCCGGATTCGGCGTGCATTACAATTACTGATTGAAATTTAAAAAATACTCTTCGTTTGAGGCTCAAAGAGCCTTATTATATAAAAAGGTTTAAAGCTAATTTTATAAATTTTAAACCAAGGACAAAAGATGTTTTTGATTGTTATCATTTATTTTTATTTATTTATACACTTTATTGCACGTCTACAATAATAATATAAAATGAAAAAAACTTAAATATCATTCATTATTATCGAAATTAACATTATGGTTCAGTGATCTGGAATCCACAATATAATATACAGAAACGTTTTATGTACTTTGTTAGTTTTTGTGACAGGGTCTCTAGAAGAAGTGCTAGCTATATATGTATATATAAATTAATGTTATACAATAATACAATATGTTTACATAATGACCTTCGATAAGACATTCTAAATAATCAACAGGGTTCCTTAAAACATTAAGTTATGAAGTCATTATTGAATAACATTATAAATTAAGTCGATATAACGTAGAATATATCATAGTCACAATAACATAAAATATATTCATAGCTATTCACGATGTAACAAATAGGTTAATGCCATCGGTTGGGAAAATCTTAAATAATACAAAGCCTTAATTTATTTTTATCTGATATTTTAATCATTCCATCTAGTTTTATCTAATAACACCTTGGCAGCTTTACGATAGACCTTGCGTTGTTGAGCTAATTAATAACAAATAGTTATTTTGATATCTGCATTAAAAAAACAAAATCTTTATTCAATCAGTCTCAAAAACCTTTTTGAGTGTTTATTATGGAACCAAATTATCACCGGTTCGAAAGCTTGATTCTACTGAAAAGAATTCGGCAATATTTTTGAAAATTAAATTGTGATTGCAGTATCGTGTATAAAATGAGAACGCTTGGTTGATTATTTGAACCTCTTTCACCCATTTATATGGCGTTAAAAGTATATTTTTATTTCTTATATTAAAATATCTAACGCCTCAGATGGTTAGCACACCATCGAGCAACGTGGCCTTCATGGAAAATCTTGATTGCATATTTTTATAATAAAAATGAATTATTGTCGCCATGAAAAGGAAAAAGTCCCACCAAAAATAAATAACACAGATTGATAAATCGCTTTACGTAAAACAATCGAATTGAATCTTAAAAATAAAGATATTCAAGTCAAACTACCAAAAGAAAAAAAAAACATATTTTTACCTTTCAAAGTTTTGTAAAAAAATGGAGGGCAAGAAAGATTTAATTTGCGAAAAATCTTTTTGCGCAAAACAATCGAAGGGAAACATTTAAAAAACAGATTTTTATTAATAGAATAATTTTAAGATATTAATAGAAATATGAAATAACGAATCGCGAACCTGAAGTGGCAATGGGCGGGGCACATAGTCCGACGGACCGATGGACGTTGGGGCCCGAAGGTGCTGGAGTGGCGACCCAGCACCGGGCGGCGCAGTGTAGGGAGACCCCCCACAAGGTGGACCGACGACATAAAGAGGGTCGCCGGTAGCCGCTGGAGCCAGGCGGCACAAGATCGGGCCTTGTGGACATCATTACGTGAGACCTATGTCCAGCAGTGGACGTCCATCGGTTGAAGCGACGACGACGACGACGAATAGAAAAATTTTTTTGCTGCTTATGTTATAATACTTAACAACGTTCTTGACTTTGATGTCTCGTAATAAAACACTTTATGGGTACTGGTTTTTATGGAGGCTATTTATTTCGTTACGAACATAAAGAAAAATATTTTACGCTAAATATATATTTGTTAATATATTATAAGGAGGAAATGTTTTTCTTATTGTATGTATTAGAAAGCTGCATTTTCACTGAGCGACATAGGCCATATTACTTTCCCAAAAAGAAATAGGGATCCCTAATAAAAATCCATTAATGTAATCCAAGGTGCGCTGGGGAAACTATCAATGGTAAAAAAATGTTCTACAATATTATAGAAGGTATTAATATCTACAAAAAAGTCAACGATACAATATGTCCCAATTTCTGTAATTATGGCATTATAACAACTTATTTACGTTTGAGACGTTAATAAAAGTGGCGACAAAAATCAAACCACATTATTCACAATTCTTTATTAATCCTTATCCTTTTAAATGAAATGAATGTTTTATGAAAGAGCGTTTCAATACCTGTTAAATTATTAAATCGGGCATTCCATATAACGAATTCAAAAATGTCAATCTAAGTTGTCATATAATGTTGTAGTATAGCGATGGTCATATTCATTTTATTACAGTGTACAATTTTATTCACATGTCATCATAACCTGTTATGACTGATTGAATCTATAACATCTTATGGGCTATCAAGTTATGGAAGAACGTTGAAAATCTACCGTGATAAAAAATTTTCACTTCAGTTGCGTATTCTAAACGAAATAGGTTATAAAAAAATTAAAAAATCATGTCGTGATGACCACAGTAAACTATTTGCATTTTGTAAAATTATACCTATAACCGAAAAAAAATAATTAACCATGTTAATTAATCGAAAATTATTTTTATGAAAACTTACAAAAAAATACAGAAGCTGTATTCTTATAACTTATAATACTCTACCTTGTAAATGAGCTTTCTAAAACAATAAGAGAAGTCATAGTTAAAACGAATATTAAATATAAATTAAAACAACACTATATGCAAACAACCTTAAACAAATACAAAGTATAAATTACCAGTATGTGAATCATGTTATAATATTTAAAAAAAAGAACTATATTTACGAAACATGCAAACCAAAAATGTAAATACCTTAAAGTAAGGAATACCTATTTGAAATAAAATTAAAATGTAATATTAGAGTAACATACAGAAACAAGGTGCTTTTCAGTCCACGCCTAGTCCGACTGCTGCCAACACAGTAAATTATGAATAATTGAGATTAAAGTTAAAGGTAGTTCATGAGCTGTGATGAAGTGTTTTAAGATTATAGAATTATTAACAGTTTACAGACATTCGCTGAAAACATGAGACGATTATCAATACATAGAAAAAACTAAATAAGCTTAATATAATAACTTATTTAACATACAGCTATTTCCCGGTTATTAGCAAACTTTTGAGTATTTAGTAGCCATTGCCTGCATAAGGCTTTAATAGATTTAGACGCTCTAGTAGGAGGTGGAATGTCATTCCACCATTCGGAAGCTGCAAAACGGAAACAACCTTTAAACTTAACCAATCACGGTTGTGGCACGATCAAGTTTAACATCCTTGTTGATCGGTACTCACCTGTGTTTTTGTTTTGCCATTATATTTATAATTCATCATATGTAATTGTTCTTAAAACAATGGTCGGCGGCAGGGTGCATGGAGAAAAATGAATATTCGTTAGCACAGTTCTTCTGGAATATTCAATACACATATTTGTATATCTGCCTTAATACAATTAAAAACTAAGTGAAATAAAACTTTTATGTTAAAAAAGAATTATAGTCAGACTTACTACACTTTCCACCACCACGAGATCGGTATCTACGTAGGTGAAACTTCAGAACTTTGCTAGTCTGTTAATAAAAAGACACTTTCCTTATAAACCTCTCGATCTTTTTTGTAATTCATACTACATTAGCTCTCACTCTCCTTATGTATCTGTCTCATATTTCATAATTCGTTATTGTAATATTAATATGTTTGCGATAAACACGAAAGTTATGCTTTTGAAAGAGATGAATCTATGATGAATGGCAATATTTTGATAGATGGGGAACAAGTAGAAGAGTTGAAAGAATATGTATACTTGCGATCTAAATTTACAAAAGATGGAACATGTGAAAGTGATATTGAAAGGAGAGTGAATGCAGGCAATATGGTAAATGATGCCCTGCGCGCCTTTATGAATAGCCAGATGGTTTCTCAAAGGGCCAGACTGGCTGTGCATGCAGGAGTGTTGGTGCCAACACTTATGTATGGTAGTGAAAGTTGGGTATGGCAGAAGAATCACAAAAGTAAAATAAATGCGGTAGAGATGAGAGCGTTGAGAAGCATGAGTGGATTAAAACTGAGTGACAGAGTGAGAAATAGTGTGATAAGAGAACGTTGTGGTATAAAAGAAGACGTAGTGACTAAAATTGAGAAAGGTATGCTTAGATGGTTTGGGCACGTAGAGAGAATGAAATGAGATTCACAAATAGGATTTATGAGTCAAGAGTGAATGGGAAAGTTGGAAGGGGAAGACCAAGGCGAACTTTCCTGGACCAAATCCAGAACATTTTAAATAAGGGCCAGGTCACGACTATTCTAAACCCCTATGGGATTGAGGCGTGATGCTATGTATGTACCATGTTCACGTAAGAGATTCAGGTGCTTTTTCTCTTTATATTACTTGTTTTATATTATGTAACTCTTCTTCAGTTATCGATATTATATTAGGGTAAGAATACTGTTAATACGTACCTTAAGTTTATATTTTATTTAGGTTTTCACTCCACGTCGCTTATACGATGGCGAAATACGGCATGTCTATGTGTGTGTTGGGTATGAGCGAAGAATTCAAGCCCTACAACATCGGTGTCAACGCGCTTTGGCCTAAGACTGGTGAGAATTTGCACTGTGATATACTCTTACGTATTTTTTTTTGTAGAATATTTATACTTTTTTAACCGACTTCAAAAAAGGAGGAGGTTATCAATTCGCCTGTATTTTCTTTTTATGTTTGTTACCTCAACTTTCAACTGGGTGAACCGATCTTGATGATGTTTTTCTTTTATGAAAGGCGGTACTTGACGTAGGGTCCCATTTTTTAAATCCAGTTGTGATGATGGCATCCATGAGAAAACCGGACAAGTCTTAAATTTGCATTAAGTATGTGCGCGCCAAATGGACAAATAACTCGAGATCACTACAACCAATTTCGATGGCTCTTTTTTATTGGAAAGGATATACTTCAAGGGTTGTTTGATGATAGGGACTTTTGCGTATTAATGTTGTGCTTTTTTATGTTATTGTTGTTGTGATTTATGGTAATCACAACAACAATAACATAAGAGAGATAAGAAGCAAAAAAATAAGTATATTAATGTATTTGTAAGAGTTTGTTTTGAAGGCGGATCTTTTTTTGTTAATATTTTTAATTATTTATATAACTTCCTCAATATTTAACTCAGTTGTTTGAAAAGTTACAAAAAACATGAACGCCACCATTACCGTTATAGACGTTTCGTTCAGTAATTCCAAGGTCACGATAATTAGTTGAGTATATAAGATTATACTTTATAATTAAATAATTAATTATAAAAATCATTATAAAATTTTGGATAAAATCAAATAGATGAACTCATAAAGACACCAGATATCATTAAAAAAGTTTAATGGACAAATGTTGTTATTCTTATAACAACTTTATAAATGACATTTTGTAATTTTTTTAATTCTATATATTTTTGCGACTTATTTAGCTTTTCTAACATGCAGAAATATTTGTTTTATTTATGTATATTTATTATACTTGTTATATATGATATTATAATTTTTTAATATAAAATATTAAACACCAACTTGTTGATTTAAAATTGTCATTGTATTATACTTGTTAATAAAAAAAAAGTGCGTGCATCCAAAGTACACGTGTCAGAAGTGAAACTTCTTTAGCAAACTAATTTTTAAGTGAAAAAGAAAAGTGTCGAAAATTAATACAATTATTGAAATCTCAAATGACGAATAGTAAATAAATGTGCCACGTGTTTTTTGTCAATTATTAATTAAATTTTGTTTTTGAATTTATAATTTAGAGAAGGGATTTTATGAAGTATTTTAATTTTATAGTATATTGAATGATTAAAGGACGAGTGGCAAATTAAAATGCCACATGTTATTTGTAAATATTAAAACTACCTAACCTTCAAACTAATTAGCATAAAAACGTTGCACATCTTCGTGACACTATTCACACGTTTCATCCGTAAAAATTTGACTCTTACGCGCCTAAAGAAGTTCCACTTCGAAAATTTATAATTTGCATATACATGATTCATAAATACAATTACAGCAATTGCAACAGCCGCTATCGAGATGTTAACTGGAGATACATCGACAAGTCGGAAACCGGACATCGTATCTGATGCCGCTTACGTAATGCTTTGCAAGTAAGCAACATTTTTTGCTTTTTTAAATTTATTTATACACTTTATTGCACGTCTACAATAATAATATACAATGAAATAAACTTAAATATAAGAGAAATAAAAGTGCAATAGGCGGTTATAGCGCTAAATAGCGATTTCCTCCCGGTTACGCTGTAAAAGCCAGTAGGGCTAACAGCTAAACACAGTTCGAAAAAAAAAAAAAATAGCGATTTATTCCATACAACCTTGGGTTAAAAAAAGCTGAAATGAATATAGGAGGTAAGCAATAAAATAACCCTACATACTAATATCTGAAGACAAAACTATCTCTTCGAACAGTGCGTGTTGCCAGTGATGACCTACGGCTCCGAAACGTGGTCGCTCACTATGGGCCTCGTACGAAAGCTCAGAGTCGCTCAGCGTGCGATGGAGAGGGCTATGCTCGGAGTTTCTCTACGTGATCAAATCAGAAATGAGGAGTTCCGTAGCAGAACCAAAATCACGGATATAACCCTACGAATCGCGAACCTGAAGTGGCTATGGGCGGGGCACATAGTCCGACGGACCGATGGATGTTGGGGCCCGAAGGTGCTAGCGTGGCGACCTCACACCGGGCGGCGCAGTGTAGGGAGACCCCCCACAAGGTAGACCTCAAGAGGGTCGCCGGTAGCCGCTGGAGCCAGGCAGCGCAAAATCGTGCCTTGTGGATATCATTACGCGACACCTATATCCAGCAGTGGACTTCCATCGGTTGAAGCGACGACGACGTCCAATATCTACATTAACTATTACAATAAATATATAAATAAACTAATATATATAATATAACATACATAGAACATCTCTACACGAGCGCTTCTCGTCGCCAGCCATCGTCTTCCGCCGGAAGTCTGCGCGTCTTATCGGAAGCCAATATACTCACGTGTTCCTTTATTATTATTTATTTTTATTAAATAACAAACTAACAGCATATAAAATATATAAAAAAGTTTTCACGAATGTTTATTTCATAGCAAATAGGAGAAAATGTTTCTTTATTACTAACAGGTTCCTTAAACCAAAGTTTGCCTGTTAAGAGATTCCTTCGCAGTAAGAACTCCTTCACTTGCTGTGACTTCGGTTAATATTATATAATGTTAATAAGTTTTCCTATAATTTTGTTCTTTTGTAATTGTTTATTTGTCTCTATCTTATTGAGAAATTGTAACTAAAAGTTAAATTTATCATTACAGAGATCCGAAAAGTTACACTGGTAAATTCGAAATAGATGAAGACGTATTAAAAGATGCTGGCATCAAAGATATGACTCCTTATGCTTGTGATCCAAGTGAGTGTTTTTGTATTAGTTGCCCTTTTTACCCATTATAATATAATACTTTTACTAAAATACACAATCCTTATATATCCTTAACGGATACTGATTAAAGACATTAAACATAATAAAAAAGTTTATTGCGCCTTTATAAATTTAGAAGAGGCCAACGATCGAATGGTGAGGAATGAGTTGTGGTCAACGTTATCTACGTATGGGGTGAGAGGTAATCTGATTCAAGCATTGAAGTCTCTATGAGAGTTCTAGTGCTTGTGTCAGAATAAACAGGAGTGGTTTCCTGTTGAAAGAAGTTTTCGACAGGAATGTGTTGCGTCACCATGGCTGTTCAACCTATTCATGGATAACTGTTTGACAGATTTAAAAGAAAGTATGTATGGGTTAAGAATATATGAATTGTTCATGAAACTGACGAGTAATTTATTCATTCTTACTAATGATCAAGTAACACTTGCATCATCTGCTAATGACCTAATGTTGATGATGTTGACCTAATGGAGATGTTAAATATTATGAATGAAGCTTTGAAGAGGAAAGGAATGAAAATGAATGTAAACAAAACGTAAGTTATGCTTTTTGAAAGAGATGAATCTAAAATGACAGGCAATATTTTGAAAGATGGGGAATAAATGGAAAAGGTGAAAGAATTTGTATACTTGGGATCTAAATTTACAAAAAATGGAACATGAGAAAGTGATATTGAAAGGAGAATGAATGCAGGGAATATGGTGGTGTTCTGCACGCCTTTATGAATAGCCATGGTGTCTCAAAAGGCCAGACTGGCTCTGCATGCATGATGAGAGCGTTGAGAAGTATGAGTGGATTGAAACTGACAAAGTAAGAAATAGTGTGGTAGGAGAACGATATCAGCCCAATAAATAGATCTTCGAACTTATAGACTTATTGGGGGGTAAAAAATCGTAAAAGTATATTAAAATGTGAGGTTATTACCTACTTATGTAAATACTGAGTTTGATTTTGGTCCAATTCCCGTAATTCAAATCGTAGAGAACGTGAATAATCTACTTTTGGACGGATTCTTGGACGATACAGCCTCGATAGCACAACACCGGGCAACAGTCTCTACCGCCTCGCAACGGCGGTACCACACATCCGCCGTTCGTTATACGGAAAAGGTTTGTTCTGATTGTAGAAGGGAACGCACGAAACTCAAACCTGAGACAGAGTTTTCAATCATTAGATATTGTTTTAACCAATTATATTATTGCCTGTACATCTTTTTCGTTGATCATAACATTTTCAATTTTCGCAAATTTTTTTTTATACTTATGTTAATTTCAAAAAGGATCCATTGCCAATGACTGGGTATATTTTTTACACGCAATTGCAAATTAATAAACACCCTTCCCCCACCCCCAAAAGATGTATGGACAAACAAATATGCTAAGCAAAAATGTATATAATCTTACGCTTATTATGATCTGAACTATAGGGACTGAAATATAATCAATAGATAATGTAAATGGAAGTAGTCTTTTTGGTTCTTACATAAGGTATATAAAGTTGTTTATGGTCTATAGAAACAGGTATTCTATATTTATCTATTATTTAATTAGATTTAGCAATGTCTTCCGCTTGGGCATCCAAATTTCGGACTAAAAGTAGCAGGAATTAATATACTTTTTTTTTTTTTGTAAATACCATATGATACATGTACCATATTGTATTTAATAAAACACTGTTTCAGCGTTAAAAGCAAATTCCTTAATTAGCATATATGTATAAAGTTTATTAACACACTATAAATATAACTAATGGTTCTTAAACAGTCGTAAAAAAATTAGTGGTCAATGAAAGTTTTTATTTCTAATAAATAATAAAACATACAGTCTGATTTCAGGAAATATAATTTGATTTTAGTTGAGTGATATCCGAAATTAGTCAAACCGGTAACGGATGTAGTCCATGACAGTATATGTATCCAAAATGGCCAAAAACCGTCTTGATTCCGAAAAAAATAAATATATGTTTAAGAAAATGCAAAATTCGTTTATTATATTTATTTTTTTATCAATGATGCACGACATGGATTTAGAAATGTAAAGTACTTATAGAAACACTCAGTTTCTTCTTTATAATATTAGTATTCTCTGGAAGTAGGTGACAGATTCCTTATTAATTAAAAAATCTGTCAAAATAAAAGCCAAACCTTTGGCTGTTAATATAAAAAATAGCTATAACTTTCATTTACATTTTCAAGCAGGTAAAAATAGGCACTTTTTTGCCAATTACATAAAACGAATTTTACAAAAAAAAAGTTGCCAAAAATGTAAAATCCAAACATTTGGTTACCCTTTATTAACATTATCAGGCAGTAAAAAAATTTAGCAATTAAAACAAATTTTGCATTTTTATCAATATTACCTTCGTTTTTGTTCGCAGGTAATGCGAAAAATCTGTTATATGACTTCTTTTTGGAAGTTCCCGAGGAATATAAGAGGATCGAGAAAAAGGTGTGAAAATGATAAAATTTTACTATGACCACTAATTTTGTTACACTTTCATATCTCATTATGTATGTTGTTTGTTCAGATTAATTTCCTTACAATTTGGTCTCTGTTATAACCTTTGAGAACTTTAATAAACATTAAAAACTAGTAGATTTCACTTACCTGTAGTAAATTTACTCTTATGTATCTATTTACCGTATGTATCTGCCAGTTGGATAGACAGATATTAACCAATAACTTTTTCACCGCTAATTTATCGAAATAAATCAGAGTCTACAATGCCAACGTATGAACTCAACTTTTGTTACATTCAAATAAATGACAATAATATATTTTTTTAATTGAAGTAATTTTTTTAATTAAAGATTATATTTACAGTAATAATGGTCATTATACCAACATAATGATAATGTTAGTGTTTTCAACTATCTAAAAGAAAATTTTAGGACAGCATATTATTAGACGTCACCAGTGTTGATAAGCGGTCATTGACATGACTGGTACTGTTTATTTCGTGGCTTGCAGGTGTGCCAATTGGGCACAAATTATCTCGTCAGTGTCAAGTTATTAGAGAAGACACGAAGGAAATGGTTCGGTTTTTAAGAGCATATAAAGTTAAATTTTGATAAAAATATGGAACGTTTGACGATTTTGCGTGTCGTCCTTGCGCAAAACGCATATAAATTACCCCCATTTTACTTATTCGACATAAAAAAAATTAAAAGCAGACATAGTTTATATAGAATTATAGACCAATATATACTAATAAATACATGCTCTTTCATCATAAAAAATATTGGAAAATGTTTGTCCATGAAGCCCGTTTACGGACGATAATTTTACGAGATAACACCATAAGAAAACATTGATATTGTTGTTAATCTTACATCACAAGTAGAAAGTTCATCCGATCGTGCCTCTCTATCACTTGTTAAGTAACTGTCGATTTATAAGACGTTATCCCTACAAAAATAATGCTATCATCCTTGTTTATACCCTTTTTTATATTAAAATTAAATTTGACATTGGTTGAAAGAAATAATAAAGATTTTCATAAATTTCTATTAAATTCCCTTATAATTTCGACTTCATTATCAGTTTTAGGATAACAATTGTTTTTGAATGACTTTGGCCAATAGTTGTTGGTATAAATGTGAGTTTAATTTTTTAAGGGCTAAGTTGTATATAATATCAATATCTTTTTTAATTGTTTGTTATTTTTTTTACAAATACGATGTCATAGTGATCACATTTTCATTGGTCTTATCATTTATCATTTTATCTTCAATGTATTATTTAGCGTTGAAAAGGTTAAAAGGTAATTACACTGTAAGAAGCTTATATTTGTATTTATGACATGTCCTTGCTTTGCACGCAAAGTCGTTTATAAATTTCATTAATCATCTTGCTATAGAAATCCTATTATATAATTAAGCAAAACCAATTAAAAATAATTAACAATTCATTATAACAAAAGAATAAAAAAATTTGCACTGTTTGTTATTTATATTAAGTTGTTAATGTACATTTGCAGAGTGAACCAAGTGGGCAAATACCACAGTTATTTGCAGTTATTGGGAAAACTATTTCCCCTGAATTAGTGCAGAAGACCCAAGCAGTCTTTCAGTTCAACGTAAAAGGTAAATATACCTTATAATAGAAAATGTAGTTGCTTCCACTGTCTATTCGCTTAGATCTTTGAGACTATTCAACTGGTTTGAATGCAGTTTTAGCAATAGATTCAAGTAGAAGCTTTATATGTATAATGCTTTATACATATAGTACAGAAAGCCGAAATAACAAATGAACTGGGGTCTTTTTGTTACCCCCGTTACGTTACGTTACGTTTCGTATCCTGCGTAATTTTTGGGGGCCATCTTTGTTATTTAAGATTAGAAGAGAAATATACATCATCTTTGCTTAATTTACAGGTAAAGAGGAAGGTGTTTGGCACCTGGACTTGAAAAATGGAGATGGTGCCTGCGGACAAGGTGAACCCAAGAACCCACCGGATGCTGTTCTTACAATGGACAGCAATAACTTTGCCGATATGTTTGCCGGTAAGTTTAACTATTGGTTTAGGTGTTACCTTAACATAATGAGCCGTAATATAAAGAATATTGCGATACAATGAATTATTTAATTACCAGCACTGTCTGTAAACTGTCATAAAAATACCTTATGGATTCATTAATAGAAAATCTTCTTGGCTGTTATACATGTGTTTTTAGATAAAATGTATTTTCTTTAATAAGATATTAAGTTCTTTCTGTAATTTATAGGTAAATTAAAACCGACAACTGCATTCATGATGGGAAAACTAAAAATCAAAGGTGATATGCAGAAAGCGATGAAATTGGAGAAGATGATGAAGTCACTCAAAACGAAGATGTAAAGGTCTGATAATGAGGCAGTGTGCGTCTAATATTGTTGCCTTTTATAAACAAATATATAAAACTTAAGTTTAAAAAAATTACGCGAAATCCGAACGGGGGTACCAAAAGACCCCAATTAAGTTTTTATCGAAATCTAAAACGGAGTCATCCGAACATCACATACCTTTGCGCCTCCATGAGGTAATTGAGCGATATACGTGGACGCACAATTCGACGAAAACAAAAACAGTGTCGTACATTTGTCTCGCTCTTTCCTTACGGCGGTACCGCCTGTTCGAGTGAGAGAAATGTCACTGGTAGTCTAAAACAAAAAATGCTAATAATAGAAATGTAGATGTTGCGAACAAACTATTTGGGTGTTTTATTATGAAAACCAATATTTAAAAACGATTTGTGCTTTCGACAATATAAAATATACAACGGGAAATGTTTTCTTTATAATGCTCCTTTGAGTACAGAAAATGTGAAGATATTCAAGTTGTTAGTTACTACTCTTACATGAAGATTTCAAAAATCCCACTTCGGGCCGGCTAGGTTAAATTTACTAATAACTTTAATACAGGTAAATTTTTGAAGTGAAACTTCTTTAAGCGCATAAAATTTTTAAGGATGAATAAATAACATGTCACATTTTTATTTGCTACTCGTCGTTTAAAAATTTAATGTACTATTTTTCATAAAATATAAAATAAAAATATTTTCTAAATTATAAATTAAAAAACAAAATTTACTTAATATTTTCTAATATTGATAAAAGCACTTGGCATTTTATTTACAATTCGTCATATGAGAATTCAATAAATTATTTGTTTTAATTTTCGACATTTTAATGACAATTAAATTCCTAACAGATCTTTCTTTTCCCCTCCAAGTCTCGGAAATCTAAAGTTTTAGATTTCTATAAATATAAACAAGACTTAAAAATTCATTTGCCAAAGTAGTTTCACTTCTAACATGTGTACTTTGTACGCACGCACTTTAATTTTTTTTTATATAGAGTTTAATTATTGTCAATTATATAGCATTTTATTAAAGAGGCTTCTATAACAACTTTAAGAATTAAAGGATTTTGCAATAGCTTTTGTAAAGCCCTTGTTTGTATGGTAATATATTGTCATGTCTTATTCACAGCAATTTCTAAACTTTTATCCGTCTGTCTTAAATTTGAAAGATATTTTACTATCACATTGCACATATCATGAGGGATAAGGAGAAGGCTGTTTTATATGGGAATGGAAACTAAAGTAATATCAGACCAAATATAGATCCGCATTTTCAATTTCAATTAGTTAAATATGAAGTCGAATCAAAAATTTTTCATTTTAAATGGTTTAATTGAAATTCTTATCTCCATTTATAATTAACGCTGGTTCAAATCGAAAATCTAGAACGAACAAAAAAATCATTACATTTTACGAGTGCCTTCGATAGATGGCGCTGTACAATTTTAATTAATGGATAAAATTAACCTAAAGTGTCAACCACAATTTAAAAAAAAATGTATTTGAACTTATTAACCCTTACTGCGGCTGGGGTATTATTAGGTCTTGGCTAAAACGTTATACCAAACAGTGGGCGTATCATTCCATCTTTAAAAAGTGGCACCCATATATGGAAGGGTTAGTGACGAAAACAGTTTTCAACATTCGCTTGGTTAAGAATACAAGAGCTCTGTAAAACGGATAAAAAATGCCTACTTACGTTTGCGTTAAAATTTTTATTACACCTACCTTATATTTTATAAGTGTAGGAAATGCTAACAAATTAAAATTTTACAAGTACATATTTATTTTACACACATTGTTCTCTATTTCCTAATGAAACATTGATTGTTGACTATTTAATTTGAGAGACATAATATAACGCCACCCCTACCAAACATTTTTAGGGCACACTTTATGACATTATTATATATATATATCTCAAAATTGTGTAATCACGTCCATTCGCCTCGCCAAAATACACTTTTCGTAACCCTCTTTTAAAAGAAATTTTAGTTCAACTTTGGTGTTGCAGCGACAGGGTTAATGATTGTAAAAATACATACACTGGTCTATAAATTGCTCCAATTTATTTGACTGAGTGAACTTGTTAGTAATAAATAAAATTAGCTCTGGAAAAAGTGATATGCAGAAACGCATCATCACTTTGTTAAATTTGAAATAAATCTGGGCGATAGTTTTAGAGTAATTGGTATGAGTCACTCAGTGAGTGATATTTCATTTATACAAAGGTACACACCTACAGATTATTTTCCCATAGGACTATGAGAGTGAAATAATAGAGAGTGCACTTGGGTTAGTACATATACTTGTGGACTATGCCTGCCAACACGCAGTGGAGCAGCATGGTAAGTCTTTGCTCTTAAAATCCTCTCTAATATCAGTGAGGATGCCTGGGCCCAGTTGTGGAATGTTAATGTGCTACAACTTACCTTGTATGTAAACACACAGAGGGAAGAAATGCCTTCAAATGTATATTTTAATAATTGTAACTATGTATAAACATATATCTGTATTTTTATATTGCAGCATTGTATATTGTTGACAAATAATATGTTATATTTTTAATAAGGGATATAGTCCCTGAAGAAATCGAAGATTGTTTTTAAAAATATGTTAAGAATTTTTAAATATATATAGATGGTTATGTATTGAAAGAAATGAACTTTGTAAATAAATGTTTTTAATAAAATATGTTTTATTTGTTCCCTTTCAAATTTTAGCAGTTGGAGAGAAATTTTAGTTATTTTGCATTAAATTTTCCTCTTACCAAGTCAGATTGACATATAAGATTTTTTTCATCAGATGGAATACAATAAAAAATATACATTTTAATATGAGCAGACATTCCCCATATAAGAAACATCAAAGATGAATACATTTTGAATGTGAAATCTTATTTCTTTCTACCCCATAAAGTAACTAAATTCCTATACAAGATAATCTTATTTTCTACATGTTTGGTACCCAAAATAGCTTATATTGAATCTACAAGCTGACCTTATTATGCATCCCTAAGATGTTTTAGTAAATGAGGATTTCTGTTGAGAATCTAGACAGGAAAAAAAATGCTCATTCCTATTGATGAGTTCTTGTTTAATATTGAGACTCACAGTGAAATACAGCAGTTTTTTTTTATAATATCTTACAGTGAGACTACAAAGAACAATGAAAAAATAACACTGGGTTCTTGACAATTTGATGATTTGAATTTAAATTTTTCTTCTTAAACAATCCTTAGTAATAAATGTTATTGTAACTAAATTAGATACCTAAAAATTTTAATCTTATATAAGAGAATACATCATCTTGAAACAAAAAAATTATATCCTTTGTCACTAGAAGTAAAGTTTTTTTGCCCTTTATGCATACATCTCATTGTTATCAAATAAGAAAGTAATTGTTTGCACTAAAGCTACAATTGCTTCAACATCCTCACTGATGCAGTAGTGAAGTGAGTACTTTCTTTTGGAACAGGAAATAGCATATTAGAATTTGTTTGATTTGATGGAAAGCTTCGGCCAGGATAGTAGGTACCACCAAGTAAGAGATTTACAATCTGGTGCAATGCTGTGTGCAAAAACATAGAAGGTAAATTGCCTCTTACCATATTAGCATGCTTCCATCTTGTATGCATGTATCATCAATTGCCATCATGTGAAATCTAAGGTAAGCAATACCATGTCAGTGTTAAAACAAAATGAAGTACACTATTTATCCATAAAATATGACATTAACTTGATGTAAACTATTTAAGTATAAGTTATCAAATTTAATAGGTAAAATTTTGCAAAGTTAAACTATTTTTTACTTTTTTTTGGTGTTATTTCTATTGTAACCACAAAAGTTTCAACAAGCTATTCTAATGAGTATAATTAAAAGTAAGAAAATACCAACCCAAATTAGCTTTTTCTGTTTACCAAAAAACTATTGAAAATGTAGTAACTGTTTATTATCATGGCTAAGTAAAAACACTTAATTATAACGCTGTCGTATGATTCAATAACAAAATGTATGTTTCCTACTGTTCATGATATTTAAGATAATAATGCGAAAAACACCTACAATCTGCTGCAATAAGTTATAAGTTCAACGCTCACAAGCAAGTTAGTAACAAAAAACAATAATTGCATACTATTTATTACAGTAGTTGCGCGATAACCTTTCTTATCACAATTTGATTCTCCCGCCAAGATTGGCCTTCGTCTAGTTTCGCTGAGATTTCACTCTAGTAACTTGTCAACTATATACGGCGTTAAACTAGAAGTTTCTTAAAAATACTAAATTAAAACACTAAAACAATGTTTCAAATAGACGCGCCATTAGAATTACAAAATACCGAATACTGTAATTACCGATCGCCGCTAAGCACTAGATATGCATCAAAAGAAATGCAATACAATTTTAGTGATCAAAAGAAGTTCTCAACGTGGAGAAAAATGTGGATTTATTTAGCCAAAGCTGAAAAGGTACGTAAAAATTAGTTATTTTATTAACGATATAAACAATTTTTACACTGTAATTTTTTTATAGGTTATGTTTAAATTTTGTAACTCGGATACGCGTACGATATGTTTTCTAAATTAAGCACGTACTATATTATTAAATATTCCGCTTTTACGGAAACAACAATATTAACTTGTCTAGGCCTTGACTTAGTCTTAAGAAAAGTGCTAGACAGTAGTCATTTGTTTTATATAAAGACAATTTTATCATTTGGATATTTATATCTGCATTACGATGTTATTACCTATTACAGCTGTACAGATTATGTATTCCTTGCTTACTATCAAGCTAAAGATAATTTTATCACATAGATGCTATGCTTTAAATGAAAGAAAATTAAATTACGATTTAAAATTCATGTGCAGTAAATTTAATCACGTATCTTTTGTTGACATGGAATACTCCAGGAATAAACCTATGTATACTGGGAACGCATACGACATATGCCGATTCCTTTTAAGGGATGTTTTAAGAATGGAATACAAAAATAAGATAAATAACTATAACAAAAAATTGGAATTCGGAAATTATAAAATAACACATGCTAAGGAAACAGAAACAGAAAATCTAACAGATTCAACGTATGATAACAATTAAATAAGTGAAGACTCTAGTAGAAATATTCAAAATACTTGTGAAAAGGATAATGATGAAATAATTGTAGATAGTTATGCACATAGTAATAAAAACGTATACTACATCTAAACATTAATGGTCTGTTAAGTAAATCAGGACAATTGTTGGTAGAACTAAGTAATTGTAATAACTAAACACTATTATAGATATATTATGTATAACGGAACACAATTTAATTAAGGAGGATTGCGAGTTTCTTGTAATACCAGATTTTACACTTGCTTTTGCATTGTCGTAAAAATAGGAGAGGCGGTTCATTGATATTTGCACGTAATTATATCCGATTTGGAAAATTAGTTGACATTAAACTGTTAAGTGTCCCAGGGGTCATAGAATGCAGCGGGATAATGTTAATAGGACATAATATTATAGAAATTTGTATATACAGACCCCTAAAGAATGACAGCTTTACATTACAGATATTTTTTATGGCGGTATAACCATTCTCTATAGCTGACATAAATGCCACAGACCGATAACGGGCAGCAGCGTTATCGGTGCGAGAGGATCAGCACTGCGATCACCAACCCGCCTGCCAAGCGTGGTGATTATTGGCACAACCACGAAATGATTGAGACAAGGCAGCAACGGCCCCCAGTCCCCGGCAGCCCCGCTATTCCTAGCTCTGGCAGCGGTTACGGTAACGGCGGGGCAGGGGGTGCTAAGAATCTCCGGAAGAGATTCCGCTGCCAACCCCGACGACTTGACCTGGCAACATACAACGCACGCACTTTGAGGACCGACGAAAAGATCTTCGAACTGGAAGAAGCAGTAAACAAGTTACACTGGGATATTATAGGATTGTCGGAAGTCCGTAGAGAGGGGGAGGACACGATAATCCTCAAATCCGGTAACTTGTTCTACTACCGGGAGGGCGAACACCAGTCCCAAGGTGGTGTCGGGTTCCTCGTCCACAAATCTCTCGTCAACAGCGTTGTAGAAGTTAACAGCGTGTCCAACAGGGTAGCGTACCTGATACTCAGAATTACCAAACGGTATTCGTTGAAGGTCATCCAGGTTTACGCACCCACATCATCGCATCCAGATGATGATGTAGAGGTTATGTATGAGGACATTTCCAAAGCCATGCATACCTCTAGGACCTTCTACAACGTTGTTATGGGTGATTTCAACGCAAAACTCGGCGAACGAAGCGGGGCAGAGTTGAGAGTGGGGCAATTTGGGTATGGGCAACGGAACCAGAGGGGACAGATGCTCGCTGATTTCATGGAAAAGGAGGGACTCTATATGATGAACTCTTTTTTCAAGAAACAGCCGCTCCGAAAATGGACCTGGCTGAGTCCTGATGGTTCCACGAGAAACGAGATTGACTTCATCATGTCTACGAAACGGAACATATTCAATGATGTCTCTGTGATCAATCAAGTGAAAACTGGGAGCGATCACCGTATGGTAAGAGGCACATTGAATATCAACGTACACCGAGAGCGGTTCAGACTGGTGAAGTCTACGCTCCGACCCACTCGCGCGCATATCCAAAACCCCGAGAGCTTTCAACTAGAGCTGCAAAACCGCTTCGCCTGCCTCGAGGATTGCGAATCTGTGGACGAGCTAAACGATAGGCTAGTGGAAACTGTCCATACGGTTGGGATGAAATTTTATAAACCCCGTAAAAAGCAAACCAAGAGATTCTCAGACCATACTCTTAATCTCATGGAACAGAGACATGCAATGAGCTTGCAGTCTACAGCAGACGCGTCCGCATATCGGCAGATCAATAGACAGATCTCTAAATCGCAAAAGCGTGATGTGCGACACTTTAATGCCGAGCGTATACGAGATACCATCGAACGCAACAAAGGCACTAAAGTGTTCGCAAAAGATTTGTCTATCGGTCAGAGCCAGTTGACGCGGCTGAAGACCCATAACGGCGAACTCATTGCATCTGGACCTGAGATTCGGAGGGAGGTTGAGAGCTTCTATGGACAGTTGTACACATCGACTTGCAAGCCTATTGATAGTTTGGCTAAAGATCCCCGTGCCAAACTGACCCGGCATTATACCGAAGATATCCCGGACGTCAGCTTGTACGAGATTAGTATGGCTCTCAAACAGATGAAGAACGGCAAGGCACCGGGTGATGACGGAATCACAGCGGAACTCCTGAAGGCGGGTGGAAAACCCATTCTTAAAGTCCTTCAGCGAATGTTCAATTCCGTCATCCTGGAAGGCACGGTGCCCAAGGCATGGCATAGGAGCGTGGTAGTTCTGTTCTTCAAGAAAGGTGACAACACCTTATTGAAGAACTATAGACCTATTGCGCTGCTAAGTCATGTCTATAAACTGTTCTCGAGGGTCATCACGAATCGTCTCGCTCGCAAGTTTGACGACTTCCAGCCTCCCGAACAAGCCGGATTCCGAAAAGGCTTTAGTACCATAGACCACATCTTTACGCTGCGGCAGATTATACAGAAGACCGAGGAGTATAATCGGCCACTTTGCTTGGCGTTCGTGGACTATGAGAAAGCCTTCGATTCGGTGGAAACATGGGCCGTGTTGAGATCTTTGCAGAGATGCCGAATTGACCACCGGTACATACACGTGTTGAAGTGTTTGTACGAAAACGCCACCATGTCAGTCCGTATACAGGACCAAAGCACAGCGTCTATCCAACTGCAGCGTGGAGTGCGACAGGGAGATGTTATCTCCCCGAAGCTCTTTACTGCGGCGTTGGAGGACCTGTTTAAGCTTATGGAGTGGAACGGACTGGGCATCAACATCAACGGCGAGTACATCACTCATCTACGGTTTGCCGACGACGTGGTCATTATGGCAGAGACTCTGGAAGATCTCAATGCAATGCTCGATGACCTCAGCAGAGCTTCTCGACAGGTGGGCCTAAAAATGAACATGGATAAGACGAAAGTTATGTCCAATATCCATGTTCCGCTCCACCCAGTCATCGTTGAGAACTCTACACTCGAAATTGTTGACGAGTATACATACCTGGGACACATAGTCCAGCTAGGTAGGTCCAATTTCGAGAAAGAGGTCAACCGCCGAATCCAACTCGGTTGGGCAGCGTTCGGGAAGTTCCGGAAGACTTTTTCGTCCAATATCCCTCAGTGCCTGAAGACCAAAGTCTTCGAACAGTGCGTGTTGCCAGTGATGACCTACGGTTCTGAGACGTGGTCGCTGACTATGGGCCTCATGCGGAAGCTCAGAGTCACTCAGCGTGCGATGGAGAGGGCTATGCTCGGAGTTTCTCTACGCGATCAAATCAGAAATGAGGAGATCCGTAGCAGAACCAAAGTCACCGACATAGCTCTACGAATCGCGAACCTGAAGTGGCAATGGGCGGGGCACATAGTCCGACGAACCGATGGACGTTGGGGTCGGAAAGTGCTGGAATGGCGACCCCGCACTGGACGACGCAGTGTAGGAAGACCCCCCACAAGGTGGACCGACGATATAAGGAGGATCGCCGGTAGCCGCTGGAGCCAGGCGGCACAAGATCGGGTCTTGTGGGCATCATTTCGTGAGACCTATGTCCAGCAGTGGACGTCCATCGGTTGAAGCGACGACGACGACGACGACGACGACATGCACAAAAAAAACCAAAGTGGTATTTCAAAAGGAATACGACTGTGTTGCAAAAGAAAACGGGAATTACTTTGTAAGCTCAGGAAAAAACCTAGTAATGAAAATAAACAATATTTCAAAGATTATGGAAAGAGGTTAAAAATAATATTTCAATTAACACAAAAGTCCCAGAATAATCACAAAATTAATATTTCACGAAGCAAATCCAAAATGACATTGAATATTATAAATGACTACAGAACAAAACCGGACCGTGACAGAATACATAGAATTAACAAAGATGGATTTATCATAAGTTACCCCAAAGAAATAGCAGAAGAGTTTGATAACCACTTTATTAAACGCAAAGACATTAAAACAAGTAAAGCACAATATTAGATTGAGTGGAATAAATCACACTCAATTTTCATGAACCAAACATCGCCTCTACAAATAAATAATATCATAAAATCACTACGCAATACAAATAGCTATGGATATGATGAAATTAATACTAAAGTAGTTAAATATGTTTGTCATATAATATCCCCAGTTTATAGCTACATCACAAATTTAAGTTCAGAAAATGGTGTCTTTCCGGAGAAGCTAAAAGTCTCTATTGTGAAACCAGTATTTAAAAACCTAGACAAGAAAAACATGGACTGCTATAGACCAGTTTCATTAATCCCAATTTTTGCTAAAATATTGGAAAAATATATCGTTAATAATTTTAAGGAGTATTTCGAAAAAAATGAAATTTTTGCTAAAGAAAAAATAAATCAATCAATCTAGCTATATATAATTTTCTTAAAGTAGTTATTACAAATATTGACAAAAAAAGCATGTATTTGCATTATTTATGGACCTTACTAAAGCTTTTGATTATGTTGACCATGGGATATAAATTGAAAAACTAAATTGGTATGGAATTAGGGGCAATGCAAAGTTACTTATGGAATCGTATTTAACAGGAAGACAACAAATGACACAAATAATTGGATTAGGAAGCGATAAAACTGAAACAGGCTACATTTCAGAAATAAAATCAGTTAAAACGGGTGTACAGCAGGGAAGTGTTTTAGGTCCAATGCTGTTTAATGCTTATATAAACGATTTTACCACAATTACCAATAATCAAATGGTGTTGTTCGTTGACGATAGCACAGTTATATTTGTAGCCGATAATGAAACTTCACTAGAAAGCAACATAAATGATACATAAAAAAATATAGTTGATTGGTTGACATATAACAAGCTCATTATAAATTTTGACAAAATCAAAGTTATCACATTTATAATTAGACGTAAGAAAATAATATTGGACATTAACTATTTAAATATAAAACTAATTGATTGACTTCATATACAAGATTTTTAGGTTTGTACATTGACGAATGCCATAATCGGAAATATCACGTTGACCATTTATGTTCAAAATTAAATAGATACGCTTTTGCATTACATATGTTATCTAAAGTTGTTAATTATGCAGCGGTATTAACAACTTACAATGCATATGTGACAGCTAACGCACGTTATGGCATAATATTTTGAGGAAATTCGGTTGACAGAAATAGAGTATTTAAATCTCAGAAAAAATGTATGAGAGCAGTATTTAATTTGAAACGAACCGATACATGTAAAAAATAAATAATAAATTTATAAATTTGAAAAATATAAAATACTTACTTGCCCCTGCTTATATATATTTGAAGTATTGGTATTCATTAAAACAAATGAGCAGCTATTCAACTACTGAGTGTATAGCGAACGCAGGGAAAATAAGCTTTGCCATATAACGCACACGACGACCCTATTTGGGAATAGCATTTTTGGTATGACGCCTCAAATTTATAACAAGCTGCCATCGTCTTTAATAGACAGAAATATAGGTGTTACAAAACTTAAACAAAAAATTAAACAACTTTTAATTAAAAAAAACATATTATTCAGTAAAAGAATAGTTAGCGGATACATATATATAACTGACATATTGCATATTTTAATTTAGACTTGTAATTATTATATCGTGAAATTTTGTGATTTAATTTAAATTGTATACATGCCTTACTGTGGTGGATTGTTGCACTTACTTATTTTAAGACCTGAAATATGTACATAATCGGCAATAAATGATTTGATTTGATTTCTAAGTCCAAATTATTGGCCGTCAATATTAATGACCTGTTGGCAACTTAGCGCGCTACCATCTTAGGCGTTACCATCACTTAGCAAAAGATGAGGTCGCAGTAAACAATAAAAAAATGTGTTACAGTAGTCCTAACATCGCGTAATAAATACGTTGTGGTATAAAAAAAAGATGTAGTGACAAAAACTGAGAAAGGTATGCTTAGATGGTTTGGGCACATGGAGAAAATGTATGAAAGAGGACTGACAAAAAGGATTTATGAGTCAAATTTGAATGGTAAAGTTGGAAGGGGAAGACCAAGGCGAACGTTCCTGGACCGAATCCAGGACTTTTTAAATAAGGGCCAGGTTAAGAGTGCTCTAAACCGACGAACTTGTACGAAAGGTTTAATGAGAATGAAAAAGGCGAAGGAGATACGCAAGGATCGTGGCAAGTGGAAGGAGGTGGTCTCTGCCTACTCCTTTCGGAATGAGGCGTGATGTCTGTATGTATAAATTCTTTGATCCTTTAGCTATCCAGTGGCGTATCTAATCTATAAATTTAATCTTCATGTTGAAAATTATAAATACAGTAATTGCCGTCGAAGGTAAACTAAAACACTTAGTGATAGTGTGCCATTAAAATATTTATTTAATAAAATTACAATAATTGCATTGTGACATATTACTTACTATAATAGCTTATACATATATACAAATAAACAACCGAGTCACAACGTGTATTCTATACTTTTTTATTGTAAGTATAATGTGTATTTATTTACACTATGTTACGCGTGTACCTCTTACCAAATGCATATTCAAAGGTAACATTAGCGCCGGATTACATGTTAAGCATTATTATAAAAATATAACACGATTAAACATTTTAGACAGAACAAGCAGCAATAAAAGGATTATTATACTAAAAAGAATAATATAAAACACGTCGAATTTTTTATGTATTTTGTAATAAGTAATAATTTAGAATTTCGGAAACAGTTAATATTATCTGTGAAAACACGTTTCTTATTACTAAAACAAATCACTAACAATATATATAATTAACTAATACGTACATTAAAACTATATACCGATGATTAAATAAAAATGTTAGTGGAAATTACAGGAATAATTTGTTATTGAAGGATAATTCAAACTTTGTTTTAAGGAATAAGAAAGTAAAGTAAAACCTAACTACCACTGGACGGATACTGATTACTGCTTTGGCCTTCCTACACTTATAATTAAAAACTTAATTATCGTAACTTTTTATAATCTATTACTCGGTTCCTAGGCTGCATGATGTTATAACCTTTCCCATTCTCATTAATGGGATGACTTAAAAAAGAAACCCTCCTTTTTGTTACGCGTCTATTCTAAAATAACGTTTAATTTGTTAGTGTGTTAAATTTAGGTGTCAGTTCTGATGGTGGTTCTCTATATTTTTAAATATTTTTAGATTTGTCTAAGATAGAAGATTTAGAGATAGATGATGTTTCAGAATCGACACCGTTGTATAGAATAGTAGCGGTGGTACCTTTCGTTATTGGATGTTAGTGATTTTTATGGATTAACTATAATAATAACAAAATTACTATGATAAATATGAAAAATAAAATATTTATTCATAATCGCATTTTATTAAATAATGCATACTATAGAATAATAAAGTGTACAAACTTAAATTACGGAAACTATAAAACTGAAACGGAATGTCATAGTAATTTATTAGTATTCATAGAATAATAAACTAGTTTACTTTAGCCATTATAATTAATGATTTAATAAAACCTAAATTATACATCGAGATTACGTAAACACTCTTAAACTAATCTAACAAATGTCTACGTTTTCATGTCTAACTTGCACTGTCTCGGCCGAAAGTTGTTTGTCAAAGAAACAGCTGCATCATGGGACAACTTTTATTACTCACAATTAAATTTAAATATAAAAAAACAAAGCTACACTCCAGGACAACTTAAATAAATTAATTATGTACAAATATCTGATTATTACTTATACTTACATTACTAAGTTATTACTTTGGAGTAAATAAAAATGACATTCTTACATACATTAAATATTTAAAAATAAATAATTATATATTAAAGCACATTAATAATCAGCTTCTTTCCTAAATGTAAGGAAGGCGTGAATAATAAATACAGCGGCGTCGATTACTGCAAATACGCCAGAAGACAAAATAAGGTCGTAAGCCTCTTTGTTAGGGCGAACATTAGCGTAGTAAGACCTGTGCCAATCTGTAAAAAAAAATTGAAATTAACTTCAAACCAAACTTATTTATAAGCGTGAAGCACTTATAGCTTATATAGAGAAGGAGTTTTCTAATTATGCATATAAAATACATTAAATTAATAAAAAATACACTACCATAGACACATACACATATAGAGTATATATGCATATTTGTCAATCGCTGACAATTATGTCAAACTCCGTGAGGTTTCGTTAAAATAGTTTATACTGTCAAAAGCACCAAAGAGTTACATTAGAAAACATTGTTAGCTGAATAATTTTGCATCATTTATTAAATTATCGAAATATTTATATCAAATTCAATGGATTAGTATTTTTTTCCGTTAAATATAATATGAAGTAACATTACAAATATTTACCATAGAAGATGATACCCGCAGAAGCGGTAAATAAAATGGCTCCCACCGCAGAAAAGCCCAAAGATGTTTTCCATGCTGCTGATTCGCCCAGCAGACGAGCCACGATTAAAACACCAGTGATAATGATGAAACCTAAACATATGATAAAAAGAATATATTGAATCAATATATTTACACATTATATAACAAATTTCTATTTATCTTTTCGCGATAATGCAAAAAATACATAACGGATTTCAATAGGTTTAGTTATTCAAACAGATACAGTCTTATTGATTATTAACCCTAGTTAGCTCACGCATTGCAGCAAGTTATCGTAATCTTTTATATTACATAATTTAAATATATAACTCAGGAGTATAACAATAGCCATTTAGGTAGTCATACTCTACTACCCATTTAAAGCCGAAGCAGGTTGTTAGTATATTATATATGTATATTTAAGCAGTTACTAGCAATGCTCACCAGTGAAAGGCAACGAAAGGCGATAGCCTCCTTCTGCGAGGCTTATATTTCGATAAAGGAGACACTTAAGAGGTAGAGGCAGGACGTTATAGACGCTGCTCTTCTCTGGTGCAGGTAGTAAAGAGATAGGAGTAGTAGAATTGCGCTTCTCTCGCCTTCTTCCTAAGTTCCCCAGCGGAAATCTTCTGGAGTACCAGTATAGATTGTATTTAGCGATCCTCCTCGGAGAGTATCGCTGGGTCTTAATGGGTATTCTGGTTTGCCAGCGAGTCTTTTAGGTCTAATCGAGATGTGTACACTAACCGATTTTAATCGAAACTGATTTTTATTATTTAGGAAGGCAAACAGGACAAACATCTGCTAATGTCTACTTTCACATATATGGCAAGTAGGTGTTTTAGTTTAAATCCTATAATGGCTGTGAATCTTGTTATCGTTTGACTGATTAATAGTAAACATTTTGCAAAAGCAAACGTTTCTTCAATGGCATTAAAATCGCACTGGCTTTGACTTCCGGCTTGTATTATACCTAATACTGTCATAATGTGAATGAAGACAGTAAATCACTACCGGCCGACAGCTCAGTTTATACTTTCACATTAAATGAAGTTCATTGAAACCAATTTTCCAAGTAATGAAGTGGTGAAAACGATTTCCAACTGTTATTGCATAAAATGTCAATGACACCGTCACTAATTCTTAAAGCTGTACCAAAATTTAATAGCTTGTTTATAGGAATAAATATTATTAATTTTGTGACGAAATATTAAATTTTTTTTAACAAACTATATGTGTAATATAAATATTGACTACTTATAATTTTGTAATGTCCTTTTGTGTGGGTACCTAGTTTCATCCGTGTATTTTAATTAATCCCTACATATTTCTAATCATAGACTAACCATAAAGTGCACAGATACATGACAAATTTAAAGTCTAGTTTAGTCGCCAAAATGGCTTGAACAATTTTCTCGCGTCTTTCACAATTAAATGTAGCTCAAACCCTGATAAGAACCGCTTAAATGGTGCATTACTTTATATGATCATTGAAAGTAAACAATGAGCTTGTAACTGAATGCCCTTCTGGCGTTATTTCCCCAATTTTTCTTAGTTTTTCCGTTGAATCAATTTGATCTGACCATGACCTCGTTTTTATCTGCTTTGTTCTAATCTTTAGTATTTGTGACCAATTGCATTGTTAGAGAATTCTGGTACATTTCACGGTCTATAGATTATATTTACGAAGGTCTAAAGCAATAAATCTCGACAAAGCAATAATGACTACTTTAGTAGGCATATTCTTACTCAGGATTTCGCAACTTAAAACGCGTACATTCTTACAAAAACTATTTTTTACATACTCCTCCAACTGACGGTTTTACATGGTGGTATGAACTAAATTTAAATCGGTATTTGCAACAAAATATTAATTAAATAGTTGAGATGCTATTACGAGTTTTTAATGAGCATTGTGGTTTCTGTGTTCTTTTTATATTATAGAGATCAAGTTTACGTGTGATACTTAATTACAATGTAAATCTAACTATTATAAGCATAGATAATTATAAAAATATATACAGGATAGTCTTTTGAGTCTTGTATATTTAAGTTATAGTTATACTATTATTAAAGAAATAAAGAGTCTATTTGATGTTTTGGAAATTTTGACATCTTATAATTTTGGTAAATATATAACCCCATTAATCAACCTAGGTTATAATTTTTTAACGATATGCCTATTAAAACTGATGCTTACAAAACATATAAACACAAAAGCTAGTACAGTAAAAAATCTTTGAAACACTGTCTCACAGAATTAGGATTTTATACTCGATTTATACATAGAGGCAGTCGATTTATTATATATTTAATGCACCGTTACAACTTTAATTTTCATATCTATTAAGATAATATACCGAATATATAGTTCTATATAAGTGTCTAACGAGGTATTAAATCTACTCTAATATTATAAAGAGGGAAGATTCTTATTTTTGTATGTAACGAGTAAACTCAAAAAGTACTGGACCGATTTTAATAATTCTTTTATCTTTAGAAAGCTACATTATCACTGAGTAACATAGGCTATATTTAATACTAGATTACTATAGAACTCTTTAGAAACTCCTATTAAAACCAACCGAAGGTGTAAAAAAATTAGCCATAAAATGTCTTTCATCGCATACGTTGTGAAGAGTAATAATGATGGGACAAAAAAATGTTCGACAATATTATAGAATATATCAATATCTACAAAAAACTTCACGAAACGATATGTCTAGCTATTATAGTTACGTCACAGTAACTACTTTTTTACATTTAACAAATTGATAGAAATGCCGATAAAAAACAGACCGTATTATCCATACCATTTATAAATTTTTATCCAAATAAATAATTTAATATTCAAGACTGTCTCAATACCTGATGATTACTTTTTGAATTATTGAAATCGGATATTCCATTCAAAAGATATGAAATTAAAATAAAAATACATGCCGGCGGCGCCCGCCATGCAGCGCATCGAGTAACTAACTCGACGAGAGAAGGGGGTTGTACCATTATGAACTAGGTGGCCGGTCGGCTCCTTACGCATTACGCAGTGGACGCAAGTGACATTGAATATTTCGAGTTTTTATAACACATTTTTATGCTGCACTTAAAAAGTTCTGTTCAGAGCTACTTAGTTTTAGTATTAGGAATCAGACTTTTTCATAATATTTGTCAATTCATGGTCGTTTTAACTATCATGCTTATAACTTAAATATGTGTTATATGTCTACCCGTGCGAAGCCGGGACGGGCCGCTAGTAAATAATAGAGTGCTTAACGAATTTACTTGAATATACAATGTATATATCTCATTAAAAGTACAATTATTGGAAGAATCATAGTAAAATACATATTAATTTTTCTTTAACTAGTTTCTGAGTAATTTATAATTGTGTTGTCATTTACCATGAGTGGTAATTTAGCCTATATGTTAGTATTTACCTTTTAAACGTAAACTAATAGAATAAATTCTGAAATAACTTAATTACTTACTCGAATATGCTGAGTAGACCAAGGAGATATGACGGATATTAGAATGGAGCACTTGTGGGGCATACTGGGTTCCAACAAGTAGACCAATGGCGATGACAGCTAGGATCTAAAAAATATAACACATCCTATTTAATACGTGATATATTATATATATAAATCAATAATAAGCCTATTGTTCACAGTGTGTTTAGTGTGATAGTTTGTCAACAGCTATACATTGGACGCGATAAATTATACACTTTTCAAAAAAATTAAAGGATATTGAAGTTACTTCAAAATGTTATGGTGATTTTCATAATCTGAGGATAGATAGTCTTACCGAAAATAAAAAATTAAGCTCTATCAATAAAGCTTCCTCTCTTCCAGTTATCTCTGATTGAAAATGACCCAAATAAAAAAATTATAATCTTGAATATCCTTAAAGTAAAGTAGCAGCCCATTAATGTCCCACTGCTGGGTACAGGCCTCCTCACTCGCATGAGAGAAGGTTTTTAGAGCATATACCCACCACGCTGCCCCTCTGTGGATTGGCAGGCATAGTACACAAGTGCACTCTCTATTCCTTTACTCTCATAGTCCGATATGACGGGAATCCGACACGACCGGAGAGAGATCGGGCGCAGGACCGACAGCTTAACGTGCTCTCCCAAGCACGGGGGTGGATCACACCGCCAACTTCCCAACTTCGGGCAAATATTGAGAAAATCTTAATAGAAAACTCAATATCGATTTTGAATTGGCCCGACCCGAGACTCGAACCCAGGACCTCATGTCTGTAGTCGAACATGCTAACCACTAGACCAATGAAGCAGTTTGAATATCCTTAATTTTTAGTATTAATAAGTAAATATCTTCAATATCCTTACGTTTTAGTGTTTATAAGTAACTTATATTACAGGTACTGTAACAGCAGTACATTTCGACAAATATAAAGAATATCTATTAAGTTTTTCATTCCATAGTAAACCGTTGAAAGTAGAGACGAAAATGTCCACGAGTATTAAAAGAAAGTCTTTTTAAAACCGAGTAATCCCACAGGTTGTTAAGTGAAAGTGAATCTTACTCGACATGTAAGTAGCAGCTTTTATTTACTTGTAAATACCACAAGTAAACAATGTTCTAATGTTAGTTATTTTCATCTCTGAGATTTCCACTTTCGCGCATCGTAAATCTTTTACGTTTACATTGTTGATATTTTGAAATTTAAACGGTTTTATATTTTCATTTTAAGCTTGATATCTTACTACAACGTTTCTGTTATTAATTTTGCTATGTTGTAGTCTTCTTTTTCTCTATTTTGTACCAAGTAATTTTGTTTATAAATAGCTATTGACAAGCTGTTTTATTAAGTACATTTTATATTAATATGTGAAGTAATATCAGGTAGAATATTTGTTATCAAAACTCTTTCTTCTTTTTCTATATTAGAATAACTATATCAAATTAAATAATAAGCAACAGACAACAAGTTAATGCTAAATTGTATCTATGTATAATAAATTAGAGATGTAAATTTTGGACTAAACTATTACATATCTGTTAATTACAAACTATACCTGATAAGGTATAGTATTTATTGCTAAAGATAAGTATTCTACCGTATTTCGTTAATATTTCTTTCTATGATAGTATATTAATAACAAAATGGGAATCAATATATTTAATAAGCTATCTTCCTGCCACCTAACCTAACTTTTAATCTTTTTCCAATATTTATATATAAAACTGTTCATTTTTGAAAGCAACCCCAATCCAAGGCATCGTTTGGGTCAAGATAATTAAAATTCTTGTTTGTATTGAAATAACTGTATATATTTTGTATATATTGTGTTAGTTTATATATATATATACTAGTTGACACAGCAAACGTTGCTTTGCCATAGGATAACTATTATCGCTATTAAAACATAGGGGTTGGTGGAAGGAGGGTAAAAATTTAGGTTTAAATGTATTTTTTAACTCCACAACATAAAAAAATAAGTAAATAAATTTTGTCAAAAATATAAGAATTTTTTTTGGGGTGATACACCATTAAACTTAGTTATATACCTATTCTCATACCTACTGAATATACTTATAAAATTTCATCAAAATTGGCCAAACTGTGACACAAGATCTGTATATATTAGACTAGCTGACCCAGCAAACATTGTTTTGCTATAAAATTACTATTATCGCTATTAAAAAATAGGGGTTGGTGATAGAAAGGTCAAAGTTTTGGGGTGGATCACCCTTAACATTTAGAGGTTTATGGAAAAATTTTATAAGAATCGGTCAAGCCGTCTCGGAGGAGTATGGGAACGAACATTGTGACACGAGAATTTTATATATTTGATATATTATTTATATACAGTATTACATATGGCCTCTATTTATGCCCCACCTATCTATTTTTTCACAATCCCCTCTTTAAAGTCGTCTGGAAGATTCACTGATTAAGACCTCCTTTTTGTACAATTGCTTGTGTAAACCTTAATCATAATTAGTAATTCTTTCAAGGTGTACAATAAAGAGTATTATTAACATAACTAGTTACTAATTATGTCTGAAAAAGTGACTAATGCATCATGTAACACATGTTGAGTAAACTCTGTGTATCATTTAAACAGTAATGCAAACTGATACGACAGTACTTCTACTGAGTTAACCGACATAATACTAAACATGAATCACAAAACAATTAAGTGTTTATTCAAACTTGTAGTTAGCTATACAAGGCATCCATCAAGGACATGAATGTAGATGCGAAGTTCTTCTTGTCACCTGTTTTTTCCCACAGATTCAAGGTCTTTTTGCTTGCTTATTAACTTCATTATCTGACAATAGATTGTCGGTTTCAGTGTCATTATATCGTCTATTTTTTAAATATAAAACAAAATCTGGCGTGCGCTTGAATCGATAGGATTTATACGAAATAAAACAATTTTCATTCTATGATAAAAAAGTTATAACATTTACTATATATAAATGTAATTCTTACAAATATTATAAATGCCAAAGTAACTCTGTCTGTGGCGCTTTGATGCCAAAACTACTTAAACGATTTAAATGAAATTTGGTACACTGATAGTCTATAGCCTGAGAAAGGATATAGGCTGCTTTTAATTGTGAAAAAAGGGTTGTAAGTTGTAACAGATAGAAGTATAGTCATTTTTAAACCTAGTAGTTTGAAAATTATTGATTTGATATATATAAATACGACATTCAAAGTTTGTAAAAGTTTTAACCAAGGGTGTGAAATAATAATCAATTCTAATATTATAAATGCGAAAGTAACTCTGTCCGTCTGTTGCGTTTTTACGCTAAAGCGTGTCTAGAGCTTCAGAATGTGTCTTATTTGTAAAACATGCCTAAATTATTATTGTCAATAATGCGTAGAGTTTACCTCTTTGGCTCCTTTAGTTTTAGAATTGGCTTTACTCTAATATAGAGGAGAATTGTAACTCAGTGTCATTCAATACCCACAAAATGAAATGCACAACGCCTAAAGAAGTTTTCTCTTTAATAAAATCTAAACTGAATACACTGATCGAGGAGAATGAGTACTCAAAACCTGGGTTTCAGTGCTTCTTTATTTATTTATATATTATCAAAAACAATAACAAAAATTACCTTCGAAATTAACTTCGAAAGCTACCTTTTTTTGACATATAACATTGACAACAAACGATTTCTAATCAAAACTATAATATTTTACGTACTTTGGCGGGAATGATCGCGTTTTTATTATAACGAATTCTTACGTACGGTTACGTTTTGACCATATTGCCAATGTTGTAACTTTCGGCAATTGTATTTCAACTTTTTTATTCATTGATTTTGAGGCGGTACGAAGTTTACCGGATCAGCTAGTGAGTTAATGAAATCAAATCAAAATATGACTCAAAAAGCACCTTTGAATCGTCAGTAGCTTGCCGTTTGTTAACAAATCTACCACTGGTTCAGAAAGTTGATTTCGCTGAGAAGAAACCGACAAGAAACTCAACGGTTACAACTTTAAACATTGTTTTTGTACATTACAATATGTTTAGCTTTCATGTGCGACTGGAATCAAGTCTAAACATCTTTGTAAATAATCTTCAATATTATGTAATAGGACATTTTTAATATATTTCTTAAAACTATGTGAAAGCAAACCCAACAATGATTCGGGTATCTTATTTAAAATGCATATTCTCAATCCAACAAATGATTTCTGAACCTCTTCACTCTAAAATAAGGCATTACAAGTTTGTTTTATAAATCATAAAATGTATACGTTGTAACAAGTAGAAGATAAGTTCATGATTGTACGACTATTGGTATTCTTTAATTTTAAATTATTATCTAATAACAATTTCCCTTCTAATGCTGGATATCCGTAAAGAATAAATTTAATTATTCATTATTAATATCGTCCGTCCTGTAACAAAACATTTGAATGTTTTGTCGGTCTTAATTTCAAATGACCTTGTCTACCATTTAACTAAAGCTTTCACAATTTAACCAACCCTTCCGCGATTCTCTCGTAATTGTACTTTTTAGTGAGTTTCCACAATCATTTTTTGTCTTTTAGTTAGTTAATTGATGTTGTGTGAAATCGCTTCCAGTCTTTCAAAGATCTACGTAAAAGTGGGTTAAAAATGAATCTTATAATTGATGCCATTTAGCTTAAAAAGCGTGCCCGTTAACGTCTTTTTTTCTTCTTGTTTTAAATGAAATTACCTTTTGCTTTTCGTGACTATCGTATATTATTCAAACGCTGAATAACAGAACTATATTTGTCTTTCTTATTGTTGTAATTTCTAATTCCTTACATTTTATTTCTAAGTATCAATGCCCAGCGGTTTCACCCGCGTAGATACCGATCTCGTGGCTAAGTCTAAGTCGGACTATAGATATATTTTCGTTATCATAAAAGTTTTATTTCACTTAGTTTTGATTTACTTTCTTTCAGATTATTAGATACACATTTACATTCATAATCTAATCAATATGTAGATTTTACTTTACAACTAATATATATATCTAAATATTACGTTTTTATATTCGTAACATTATTTACGTAGAATGTCCGACATTAGCAAATTGAAAAATACTCTACAGATATTAAAAAACTCTTGATTTAAGATTTTTTAAACGCTCCAGTAATTTCTAGCTTGATAAAAATAAAAACAGTAAAGGTATACCTTTACTGTTTTTATCGGTGGGTGTCATTAGTATCCTTGGAATATGAGCACACCAGTCGCAGACCCAGTTATAAGGGTCGCTACAATTTTCTTTAGATTGTCATTTCAAATTCGTTATATCTTTTGAAGGGACGGTCCGATTTTATTAACTTCAAAAATATTTTACAGGTGTTGAAACGGTCTTTAATAGAATATCATACAATAGGATAAGGTATATAGAGTTATGAATAATATGGTTTGATTGTTGTCGGTACTTTTACTAACTTTTAAAATGCAAAAAAGTAGTTATAATGTCATAACTACAGTAGTTGGACGTATGCTATCCAGGACTTTTTTATAGATAGTAATACGTTCTATAATATCGTAGAACATTTTTTTGTTCTATCTTCAATAGTTTTCGCAGCGCACGCGATATCAGATTTTTTGTTTCACACCTTGGGTTACATTAATGCATTTTTCTTAGGGATCCCTATTTTTTTAGTAATGTAGCCTATGTCGCTCAGTGAAAATGCAGCTTTCTTATGGTGAAATTTTTGTTTGAAAACGTAACAAACAAACAAACACAAATGTTTCCTCTTTATAATAATAGTTTAAATTGTCATTAGGATGTATTATTGTCTGTCATTTCTTTTGTGTATTAATTATGACTTACGAATTCAATAATCCTTAAGCCGACACACCAATGCTCCTTCAGTGCATTTGCAGCTCTGCTTCCTCCTTCATTTGTCTGACCATCTTCTCCTTTCTTGGCTTGCGCCTCGGACTCCCTATCCCCTGCGGACATGGCCCAAACTACTCTCGCACCTCCTCCAAACTCCGACACCTATAAAATGAATTACAGTTATACAACCACAATTTAGAATATCATGCTTAACATATACTTATGAGTTACATGTAAGGTATGTATATGTTGTTACATTTCATTGAGTACTTAAGATAGATATTTGTCAGTTTTTTGTAAGATATCATGCATGTGATGCTTACTTTTAAGTAGCTTTACATTTAAACTAATTACTTTTTATAATCTAATCTTGTCTTTGTAAATAATGTATCAATTGTAAAACTATTAGTGAGCCAAAAATAAATAAAACGAGAACATAAAAAATTTAATTTACGTGCGTACAAAGTACTCATGTGAGAAATGTAATTTCTTTGGCAAATTAATTTTGAAGTCTCGTTTATATTTAAACAAATGTAAATCTTTAAATTTCCGAAACTTAGAGGGTGGGAAAAAGGAAGATATGTTACGAATTTAATAATCATTAAAATAATAAAAATGTCAAAAACTAATACAACTAAAATTCTCAAGTATTTGAAAACAATTGTGAAGAGTAGGATATTTATTATTTTTTGAATTCATACATTTACTGCTCCAAAATGTTTCAATAGTATCGTAAGTTCAACTTAAAACACCTTAAAATATAAATATATAAGATATCCAGGTATCTATTGACTTATCACGATAAGGCCTAGAGAGCCTTTTGCCGAGTAGGGGTCAGCTAAGAACGGATTTTACGAGATTCCACGCGCAAGGGGGGTTGCGGGGGCGTTATAAGTATATTTCTCATGCTACCCAAAAAACATCCACGCAGACGAAGTCGCGGGTTCAGCTAGTATATATATAAGAGATATCCAGGTACCTATTGACTCAAATTTCAAGTCTCTAGAATCATAAGGCCTAGAGACTTGAAATTCGCTACTAATATTCCTTTTGCCGAGTAGAGGTCGGCTAAGAACGAATTTTACGAAATTCCACTCGCAAGGGGTGTTGCGGGGGTGTTAACTATTGTCTCATCACGATATCTCTGGAACCATAAGGCGTAGAGACTTGAAATTTGGTTGGAGAATTCCTTTTGCCGAGTAGAGGTCAGCTAAGAACGGATTTTACAAAATTACACCCACCTCCGCCGACAACGTCGCGGCTTCAGCTGAAACTAGCTAGTATACATATATATAGAGCCGATATTATTCAGAAATCTTTGGTAGAAAAAAAATTTCACGACGCATGACAATATATTCATACATAAGCAATTGGAGACTCCACAAATGCCAATCGCTGGTTCGTAACGCACGCACAGCCACTTTCGAATATGCTACCAGTTTGTTAGTAGTAAATATTTGCGCGAGTTGGTATGCACTTTCAAATGCAATTGTTTATGTTCTATATATGTATGGAATAGGTTTTGATACATCCGACGCAGCAGTGCGTACACAAGCTGCACAAACAAACGCAGTTCGTGTTTGATCAACCGGGTACTCTATAATGTTCTCAATCTACAATATATATAATAGATACGTAGCACGCAATGGGTAGAGTATCCTTTAAAATATGTTTATCACTTTTCAGAAAAAGCTTACTTGAAGCTATATCCATTGGAAATAAAAAAGTTACGTTAGCATTTGAGTTTACTGGACTTCTTATTCTGTATAAAAAAGTTATTGAAATGAAACTTCTTTAGGCGCATCAGGGTAAAATTTTTGCAGGGTGCAGCGATTTTTATGCTAATTCGTTTAAGGGTTAGGTAGTTTTAATATCTACAAATAACATGTGGCATTTTAATTTGCCACTTGACATTTAATAATTTCTAATATTGACAAAAACACGTGCCGTTTTTATTTACAACTAGCAGACCCGACATACTTCGTTCTTTCAAAAAGTTTTGAAATGTGGCAGATTTCAGTTTTACGAATGATTATCGAAATGAAATTACAACAGTACTAATGATCTATAGCTCTTACATTTTGTGACTATTCAATTTGGTCAGATAGTGACTATTCAATAATTTTTGTGCAGCGGCAATAAAGTACAAGTTGACTCTTTGACGTTAGGAAAACACCTACATTGCTTAGACAACAGTGAGTATTTGTAATTTATTATGAACTTTATTGATTAGCAATAAAGGTCAAATTGACTCTACATCTAAGTTAGAAAACGTTTGTACGGAAAACACTCCCAGCCACGGTGTTTCCGCAAAGCTATAACTTAGAGACGTTTAAGAGGCAATTAAACTCCTTTTTATTAGGTCGGCAACACATCAGTGGTCCCTATGGTGCTGCAAGTGTCCATGGGCGGCGGTAATCACTCAACATCAGGTGACCCGCAAGCTCGTTTGCTCACGTCTATAAAAAAAAAACCGAAAAAGGCTGTTTTAGGGTTTCGCCCTGCAATTATTCGAACTTTCTCGCCGTAAAAACCATCCTTGGACTTCAACGAGCATTTAAAAAGAAAGAATTAGCAAAATTGACCCAGGCGTTATTGAGTTAAGCGCTTACCAACATATTTTGCGATTCATTTTTATATTGTAGATTCGTCATTTGAGATTTCAATCAATTATTTATATTAATTTTCGACACTTTTAATATTTTAATGACAATTAAATTCCAAAAAACAAAATTAAAAGTCGGAAATCCAAAGTTTTACATTTGTATAAATATAAACAAGACTTAAAATTAGTTTGTCAAAAAAGTTTCACTTCCGACATGTGTACTTTGTACGCACGAACTTTTAACTTTTTTCTATACAATAAACTTAATGTACCAAGTAGATTTTCTACTTAAAGAAGGTTATAACAACCAAGAACCTTTTTTGGATATGCATTGCCTTACGTTCGTCAATAAAACAATACGGTATTTAGGTTATAATCACTCTTTCTTGAACGAGTAAGCCCTTCCCTAGTAAAGGGCTTTACTTCACTAGTATCTATTTAAAGAAGCTTCTTGCAAAACAAAAATTATATGTAGCATTTTTGGATATGCATTGCCTTACATTCATCAATAAAACAATATGGCATTTACGTTACAATCACTCTTACTTGAGCGAGTAGCCCTCCCCATCAAGAAGTTTTACTTTAGTACTATAAAAGAGTAGTATTATAAACTAATAGCTTCTTGATTACAAGATAAAGCTAGGTTTATATTGCAATGCGCTTTACATGAGGCTTACGCATTAATGTTTTATGGGTACAACTTACCAATTAATAAAAAAATTGACCTCCATTATAATTGCAAGTGTTTGTATACTCCGCTACGTGCTAATGTCGGTTACCATAATCAAATAGACAGCATAAAAACCTCCATAGAAAGACATGGGTGTGCCAATTTTTATGACTATTGTTATAATGTCGTTAGATTATAGATCGTACATATAGTTACGTCTTTTTTTTATATATCGTAAAGTTCAATGGCATTCCCTCACTCTTAAATAAATAGTTTAAATCAAAGAAAATATGCCCTACATTTCTAAATCACTTTGGTTAAAAATTTATTGTTTTATTAGGGTTATAAATTTCGTCATAGATTATACAAACTGTTGTAAAAATTCTAGTTTCTATTTTGTAGGATACTCAAAATATGTATTACCAATGTGCTCGTTAAGATAAGGCTGAACCATTTATATATGAAACCACCAAGTAAAGTACATTTTAGAGCAATCTTTAAGTTTTTTTAACCAATTGAATTTCTTAAGATGCTCCTAGAATATGAAAGTTTGTCACCTTGTTGTGTATCACCAGACATCATTTGAAAATCATAAATTATTATAGGGGCAAGTTACGAATACATCTACTATAATCAGCGTGTCATCTCTAGGTAATGTATTATACTCCTGTCCACTGTGTGTGTGTAAGTCTATGCCCAGCAATGGATCGAAAATGTAGTTGTTATTTATTTACATACGCAATGTGCAGAATTTTACTTAGTGATGGTGTCTTAGCAAATATTGTTTTGGTAAAAAACGACAACAACATTTTACTTTCTTTCAGAGTCCTTCTTCTTTTTATAAAGTAAGTAAGTAGCAGCCCATTAACGTCCCACTGCTGGGCACAGGCCTCCTCCCTCATATGAGAGAGGGTTTTTAGAGCATAGACCCACCACGCTGCTCCACTGCGGATTGGCAGGCATAGTACACAAGTGCACTCTCTATTCCTTCACTCTCATAGTCCGATGTGACGGGAATCCGACACGACCGGAGAGAGATCAGGCGCAGGACCGACGGCTTAACGTGCTCTCCGAGGCACGGGGGTGGATCACACCGCCAACTTCCCAACTTCGGGCAAATATTGAGAAAATCTTAATAGAAAACTCAATATCGATTTCGAATTGGCCCGACCTAGGACTCGAACCCAGGACCTCATGTCTGTAGCCGAACATGCTAACCACTAGACCAATGAGGCAGTTCACTTCTTCTTTTTATTCCTCTCCAATTACTGGAGGTTAGACATCAGCCGTGAAAATCTATCTTGATATGCAAGGTGAAATACATAAGTATAAGATATTTTAAATTAAGTTAATGTCTTTGAATTTCGTTAAACAATCTTCGATTGAACTGCGGAATACTTTATAAGGTCATTCCCAGTGACCCATAAGCAAACTATACCATGGGTTAAATAGGATACATCTTAAATATTGCATATTAGTCGATGAATTAGCTAAATATGTTATTAATATAAATTGAAACAATTTGTGAATATCTACTTAAAAGAGTGGATATTCTTAAAGTTCTCTAGCTTCGTTATAACAAATAATATATTTTTTCTAGTGCAAAGCAATTTAAACACCTCTTTCAATGCAGTTATAATTAATGTTCTTTACAACAGAATATAAGTTACAAATAGTCAGAGATTTATACATCTATTTGTGACTGATTATAAAATGTTTCCTTAGTAAGGCATTCACGATTTATTAAAGTTAAATATATGTTTTACGAATTAGTACATAAAACACATATCATTTAAACATTAAAATATCAAATTGCATAAATCCATATATGCATAAATAAAGATTTTTTTTAAAACAGAATATTTTATATTAATCAAATATTTGTTTAATGACATATATTTAATTTCTTATTAAATATATGTCATTAAACAAATATTTGAAAATAAATTTTCACAATAGATTTGATATTTATAATTTAAATAATTGAATTTAAATTTTAATAATTAAAACTCACCAAAAAGCTCAATTTATCCAAACGGTGAATAAATATAGGTGAAAACGACACAATCACTGTCCGAAACTGTTTGAAAAAAGTCACTGCGTATATGAAATAAAAAAAAACTGTTTTGGCGCGCTTCAGTCAGCTCCCAGTAATAATCAAGTAAGCTGTACGTTTGCCGCGAATCGACTGACGTTTTTCCAGAGCTCGCGGCTACTATACCTCTACAAATTATTGTATTCGTTTGTTCAACATAACATACGATGGTCTTTGCGATTTATTCGTAATCAATGCGGGGAAAGAATGAGACAGAAACATCCTACAATAGCTGAGGACGTTTGAACTAATATTCACTACTTCAAATTCAAAAATTCTTTATTGAAATAGTCTATTGCAGCACTTTTGAATTGTCATATATAGCCTGTTCCATATAATATTTACAATGTACTGAAGATGATATTAAAGAACGTCGCAAAACCAAAAGTTACGAGGGTTCCTTCGAGTCCACAACAGTCTGTTAGTTTATAATCTAAACTAAGTGCGAGCTTCCTTTTAAATATTGGTAGTGTATCCCCAAATATATCAGCTATATTGTCCTTATGTAAAGTGTTGCATGTATTTACTAATTTGATTGGTGTAAACTGTCCTAGGTTTGAGCGTGGCGTACGTGAGGTAAAGATATTAAAAGTATTTTTGCGTGGGAGTTCGGTAAATGAAAATTAATTTTGGAGAGGATTTTCGGCGCATTCAGGATCCCATTTATGAGTTTAAAAAAGAACGTGATATCTAACAACTGTCTTCGATTGCTAAGAGATTGTATAATATTACTGGATAAGAAATTGACTTATTCTTAACATGATTTTTTTATACTAATTGTCTTACAGTATTTGTGCATATGGAGTTCGGTTTCAAATGATTCCACATATGAAATTGTAACACCATTGTAAGTACCTGAAATGTAATTTACGCATACATTAAAGCGTATTTGCTAACGAATCAAGAAAATATCTAAAAATACATATATAATTCACAGATTATTAAATATTTAACTAACCATTGCGTTGCGCTATTGCTAAACCACCTATAGTATTATTTATAAAACTGCATAATACATTTCATCTTCCAGTTAAACTAGAACATTATCTATTTCTCTTTTGTACGATATAATTTGCAGGTTCCCAAGTATTTATTAACTTAAACATAATAATAATAACATTATCTAAGTGGATACATTTCGCGTAGTCCAAGCTGTGTTTATCGAAAAATACGTACAATAATTTGTAGGGAAAAATGGAGGCTAAAAGAATTACCTACTGAAGCGTAGAACCGTTTGTAATACGTGGACAATATCTATCTATTATTAATGAATGCAACGGATAACTTTTACTACACATCTAGTTTATAAGTAACTATTATTGAAAAATAAAGTAATATCTCTAAACCCATATTTAGCTTAAATTTTAATTTATGGTTTTTTTTTGTCTTGCCCTCTTTATTATCGTATAAAAGCATTTACAATATTGAAACTTTTAAAGAAATTATATACTTAACTATAAAATAATAATATAAAATGTAAAACAATACATAGAGAACTGATTTAAGAATCCATTATTACATTGCTATTCGTAAATATGATATTATACGTAATCATTGCTTACTTTGTAAGCAAAATTCACTTTAGAGGTATTTTTTGTAAGCATTTAAGCAAAGAATTGTTTTACACTTAGTTTTTCGTGGTTTAATAATATATTGAAACGAAGTCACGATCCCAGAAACTGGATCGAAAAATCGTGTTAATTTTTCTTTTGCAATGTGAAATAAATACTTATAACTGTTTAAAGTAAACTAGCTTGTATGTGATATGGTTCTTATAACTTCGTAATGCTTTCATAACCTAGATATCAGAGCAAAAATAATTACAACTATAGCGTAACAGTTGTTCATAGTTCTATTAGCATACTTTTAAAATCGCTTGGGTTATTTATAACGACGTTTATTTACACTAAAGGGTTATCATAAAACACAAATAATAGCAGACACTGCGAAAGAACTAGTAATGACTGTAATAGAACTATTTTTGAATGAATACATCAAACATCTCGAACTCTAATCTTATGCACAAGTATCTACGAGAATAACATTGATTAATGCTATACCTTTTTATAATACCTTCTTTTAAAAAAAGCTAACTCTGTAATAAATTCTTTAATACGTTTACAAATAGAAAATAAAAGAAAAACACTGATTTTCTTCTTTCTATGTCCAAAATAAACTTCATTTTAAATTTTGATAAAAACAAGATAAATATTCAACAATATTAAAAACCAGAAACAGTCGATTAAAAATTATTCAGTTTATCATTAAAACTTAATTTATTCCGCCCTATTATTTATTTTAGTCTGCTTCTTAACATAATAAGGTTGTCTGGAAGAGATTACTTGTAGCAATAAGACCGCCTTTGCACGCTATAATTATAGTAATAAGTATCTTAGTTTATATGTCTTATTATTTCTATCTTTTGTGCCATAAAGTGTTTTCTCTCTCTCTCTCTCTTAACAATTTTCAAAGTAATTCGTCTTATAAAGTTTAAACTTCCAAATATTGAGCTGACATATATGCATTTTTTAAAATTTATTATTATCACCTTTCCGTTTTAAGATTATAACAATTAAAGGAAAAATAATTTCAAAAATGGTTTTCAGCAATTGATAATGTAAGGTTTTCGATGGAAGAAAACTTTATAAGGAAATCTATATAACCCAGAGACATTATGTATGTTGTTTGCCTATCCTCATTTAATCTCACCAATTATAGATTACTATTGCTGAACCCGCGACTTCGTCTGCGTTGAATGTTTTTTGGATAGCATTTTCATTAATTTAGGCAAATTGTTTTACAAATAAGAAAGATACGTATAAATACTTCAATGAGTCATTTGCTGAGTATTACTACAAAGGGATTATAGTCCTTTTTCAGCCTCTAGATTATCGGTGAACCAAATTTCATTTATATTTACTATTAGTATAAGTATTATTATGTCAAAAAAAAATTCTGACCAAGTTTTACATATCATAAAAGATATAGTTTGTAAAAGTGAAGTTTGAACTTTTTTGTAATGTGAAAATTTGAATTTTTTTTATTAACACTCCCGTAAATTTTAAGTCTCTACGCCTTATGGTTCCACAGATATCGTGATGAGTCAACAGATACCTGGATATCTCTATTATATATATAGACATAGATTACGTACCCTATTTGAGCCTGTATAAATACAATTATTATAGAATTTTAACGATAGGTCCATAGATTTTCCGTCAATTTACCGTTCATAAATAGCTATTCTATTCGGAAAGCTACTTTCTATCGTTTTCCGGTCTACAAGTCGCAGGCATAACTTCGTGTATAGCTACACACCCATGTATGAATGTATGAGCACGCACGCGCTGCGATCGCTATCGCTTGCAACCGTGACTGCGAGCATTCATCACGATTATGTTGATGACGTGACAAATACATAATTTAAATATATCATCTAATTATTTTTTGAATAAAAACTTCTTTAGACATACTGTACAATTTATTTTGCAAGTATAAATAAGATAAAGGTAATGCTTATATGGTTTGGGCGTGTAAAGGGAATGAGTGAAAGGAGACTGACAAAAAGGATTTATGAGTCAAGAGTGAATGCGAAAGTTGGAAGGGGAAGACCAAAGCGATCGTTCATGGACCAAATCCAGGACATTTTAAATAAGGGCCAGGTCAAGAGTACTCTAAACCAACGAACTTGTGTGAAAGATTTAATGAGAATGAAAGAAGCGAAGGAGATTTGTAAGGATCGTGGCTGAATCTATGGCTTTTCGGATGCCATCCTTGGACTTCAACGAACATTAAAAAAAAAGAATTGTCAAAATTGAGCGTTGTAGAGTTATGCGCTTACCAACACATTTTGCGATTCTTTTTAATATTATAGATATATATTTCTTATTAGTTCTTGAGAGAAAATTTCTTTAGACGTACTGTGCTTTTTATTCTGTGAGTATTAAATAAGACTCAGTCGCCACAGTTGGCTATGTGACGCTTGCGAAAAGTCAGCTTTCCTCGACTAAGCGAACAAGAGGGTTATAGTCACTGTCATTGCTATATCTTAATTCATTATTATAATATTATATATATTTCTTATTAGTTCTGGAGAGAAACTTTATTTACACATACAATGTACTTTATTTTGTGACCAATCAAAAAGACTAAGTCGTCACACTCGGCTGTGTAACCCATGTAAGGGTAAAGTCGGCTTTCCTCGACTAAGGAAGCAAGGAGGTTATAAATGTGTCACTGCAAAATTTTAATTCAATATTGAAGCATAACTAACAATGCTTTATTGACCATATTATTTATACTATTATGATAGTTTAAATGGGCAATGTTGTAATTGAATAAGGTAATTAATTTTAAGGAAAATAATGAATGCGTCTTGTAGTGCATAACATATGCATTACAAGACGCGTTCATTATTTTCCATAAAATTCTATGAACGATGTTTCAGTTCTGAATATTTTCTGTCAGATTCTAGTTATTTGCGGTTATTTACCACGAACGCGTAACCTGAAACAGGCTGAAATTCTGTTAATCCCCTTCTAAATGCGTCATAGATTGATATAGTTTTCCTGATCTTTTGCAAAATAACTGACAAATTTTAACGTAAACACATAAGAAAATAAAGTAACAAAAGTTGTAAATATGTTACAAAAAATAAGGTCACGTCAAATAGTATCTTTGTTTAATTTTATTTTTGGCTAAAATCTGTAGATAAACTCTATATAAAACACTAATTAATCGAAACCGAGTATATTGAATATATTTAATTACATAAAGACTGTAAAAAATTCATCAAACTTAGAATCAATTTATGTAATAATTACACGCAGCTTTCATAATAAATATTTTCAATGAAATATCGATAATAAATACGAGTATTATAATTACACACATTCGTTGTCGATAAATAACTCGATGTTAAATTTCAATCTTCTTCAAAACTGATCCTATTTCATTTATCTAAAAAGATTCCAGCTATTACGAAGATCTTAAAGCTTACGTTTTACATTTCTGATAAACATATTTTGATTAATTTACTATCACAGGAAAAGAATATATATAAAAAACTTTCGGAAATATATATACATTTTGTATACAATATGATGCGATACTTGGATATACTAAAAAACCACTTTCGTTGTAACCCAGATCAACGTATTTGGATCCAAATATCTACTAATTAATAAATAAATCTATATATATATATAAGTATTNGCAGGTCTAAGGGAGGATCTACGCATTCAGCTTGAAGAGCAATTTTGGGTGAAGACCTCATGGCTCCTGTGATAAATCGTAGGCATTTGGCTTGAATTAAATTGAGTTTTTCTAGACCGCGTGATGCTATGTATGTATGTATGTATAAAATAAGACACAGCCGCCACACTCCCCTATGTAACGCTTGCGAAAAGTAGACTTCCCGCGACTAAACGAAACAAGAGGGTTATAGTCACTATCACTGCTTATATCTTAATTCATTATTATTATAATATTACTAGCAGACCTGGCAGACTTCGTTCTGTCAAAAAGATTTGGAATGTGGGGATTTCAGTTTTACGAATGATTTTCGAAATGAAATTACAGCAGTACTAAATATCTATAGCTCTTACATTTTGTGACCATTCAATTGATTTTGAACTTTGTGCAGCGGCAATAAAGTGCAAATTGACTTTTTGACGTTAAGACACACCTACATTGCTTTGACAACTGTGAGTACTTGTAATTTATTACGAACTTTATTGAATAGCATTAAAGGTCAAATTGACATTTTAGTTAGAAAACGTTTGTATGGGAAACAGAAAAGGGCTGTTTTTAGGGTATTCCCCTGCAATTATTCGAATTTTTCTCGCCGTAAAAACCATCCTTGGACTTCAACGAACATTTAAAAAAGAATTGTCAAAATTGAGCGTTGTTGAGTTATGCGCTTACCAACACATTTTGCGATTCTTTTTTATACTATAGAATATATCAAGATCTACAAAAAACTTCGCGAGACCATATGTCTAACTATTGAAGTTACGTCACTATAACTACTTTTTTACATTTAACAAATTGATAGAAATGCCGATCAAAATCAGACCGTAAAATCCATACCATTTATAAATTTTTATCCAAATAAATAATTTAATATTCAGGATTGTCTCTATACCTGATGATTACTTTTTAAATTATTGAAATCGGATATTCCATTCAGAAAATATCATGAAATTAAAATAAACATATTTACTCGACGAGAGAGGGGCAGGGAGAAGGGGGTGCACCATTATGAACTAGGTAGCCGGTCGGCTCCTTACGCAGTGGACGCAAGCGAAATTAAATATTTCGAGTTTTTTTTACACATTTTTATGCTTCACTTAAAAAGTTCTTTTCAGAGCTACTTAGTTTTAGTATTAGGAATCACACTTTTTCATAATATTTGTCAATTCATGGTCGTTTTAATTATCATGCTTATAACTTAAATATGTACCTATTTACGTCTACCTGTGCGAAGACGGGACGAGCCGCTAGTTATTTATATGTTGCATCGCTTGAAATGTTACATCGTGTATTTTAATCACATTAAACAAAAGTTAGAAAATTGTATTATCTAAACCATAAACTCCACATAAAAGTTATTAAGTATAAGCATAACTATTGCAGGATGTTAGTAGTTTAAATGTGCAATATTGTAATTGAATAAGGTAATTAAACGTTATGCATTACAAGACGCATTCATTATTTTCCATAAAATTCTATGAACGATGTTTCAGTTCTGAATATTATCTGTCAGATTCTAGTTATTTGCGGTTATTTACCACGAACGCGTAACCTGAAACACGCTGAAATTCTGTTTATCCCCTTCTAAATGCGTCATAGATTGATATAGTTTTCCTGATCTTTTGCAAAGTAATAGCAAGTAAGTAGCAGACCATTAACATACCACTGCTGGGAACAGGCCTCCTCACTCCGAGGAGCGAGGGTTTTTAGAGCATAGACCCACCACGCTGCTCCAGTGAGGATTGGCAGGCATAGTACACAAGTGCACTCTCCATTCCTTCACTCTCATTGTCCGATGTGACGGCAATCCGACACCACCGGAGAGAGATCAGGCGCAGGACCGACGGCTTAACGTGCTCTACGAGGCACGGGGGTGGATCACACCGCCAACTTCCCAACTTCGGGCAAATATTGAGGAAATCTTAAAAGAAAACTCAATATTGATATTTGAATTGGCTCGACCCGGGACTCGAACCCAGGACCTCATGTCTGTAGTCGAGCATACTAACCACTAGACCAATGAGGCAGTTATATTTAATTTGAATATAGTGAGTCACATTTCTAAGATTGACGTTTTTATTTAATTGTCGACAGTTTAGCGCTTTAGAGTGATCTCACCTGATGGTAAGTGATGATACGGTTTTATATGGAAGCGCGCTAATCTGTTAAGAG